>JAJSOF020000035.1:13162414-13237414 GCA_025594305.2 Periplaneta americana
ACAGAAGCAGGCTTCCAATTGCAGGTGGCTTACACAGATACATACACACAATAGCAACAAATTTATCAAGACAACACAAACGAATTAGACACTGCGTTATACTTCCTAACTCTCTGACATGAATTATATAATGTACTTGCTTATAGATATGAGGGATTCCTATTTAGAATGTGATCTCAGGCTTTCGGAATAATCACAAGTTTAAATATTCACTATTACTAAGTTTATTAACGAAATATCAAATTAGAACAGATAAATATTGTATTGAAATTGAACGATAATTTATGAAGTATTAAAATTGCTGTTAATTTTAAAGTATCAGAATGAACTAGTTGAATGTAAAGTACAAGAATTGAACTGTTGATTTTACTTACTGTTGACTGTAGAGCGAACCCTGGTGCTATTCAGAGATGATGCCATTTTCTGCTTTCTTTCTGGACGTCTGCACGCCATTTTACCTGTTCCTCTTCAACACTTTGATTTTATGGTTTCTTTCCAGCTTCTATACGAACGATCTGTTCTTCTTTATACACTCAGGAATTTATCCCTTGCTGTCTCTACGATTCCTCCATTTTTATTACGATTTAGATATACGGTAAACATCTCTCTCTTTTTTCCTAGCCATTCTCGTTCATTTATGTTAAAACCTACAGTTTTTATAATCTTGTAAACTAATTTATTTTAGCTGTTTTTAAATGGAGTATTCTTGCACGAATTCAGATAGTTTATCCAATTATGTTGACAACTCTGGAAGATAAGGGGTTAGGTACAGCTTATTGCAGTAAAATTTTGGAAATATTCAACATTTTTTCCTCCATTAATGTATCTTGTACAATAATAAAAATGAATACGTGTAAAACACTGTTCTTCTGCTATAGATAAACATATTTTTACGATTTAAAAAAATATATATATTATTCAAAATTCAAAATGGTGGCAGTTCACTGTGCAGTGATGAAGCGTTTTCTCATAACTCAAAACCATCCAACATTCTGTGATGAAATTTTTGTGTGTATTTATGCATGTCATATCTACAAAATGATGCAAAAAATACTTCTCTACCTTTGACATATTGTCCGATAAAAAATAAATTCGTTTTAAAAAATGGTCAAATATCATAATTTTCTTACACAAAATAAAAAAATATTATTTATTAAGGAATGTAGTTGAAAGAGCATGATATTGTAAACATGAGTTTCAGCAATAAAATAAAAGAGAGAGAAAATGAAAAGGTTAACAAGTTTATGAGTTATGAGGGAAACGCTTCATCACTGGACAGTGAACTATCACCGTTTTTAATTTTGACTATTACACTTTTACTACGTCATACTACTTTTGACCAATAAAACGGTACGAAAGGACGTATTTCAACCAATCATGGCTGCTTATCGCTCAATTTTTCGCGTCCTAGCATTTGTTTAATTTTATCGCGTCCAGTATTTGTTTAATTTTATCGCGTCCCTAGCATTTGTTTAATTTTATCGCCTCCTAGCATTTGTTTAATTTTATCGCGTCCCTAAAATTTGTTTAATTTTATCGCGTCCTTAAATGGTTTAATTTTATCGCGTCCCTAGCATTTGTTTAATTTTATCGAACGTCCTTTAGCATTTGTTTAAAAATTTATCGCGTCCCTAGCATTTGTTTAATTTTATCGCGTCCTTAGCATTTGTTTATTTTTATCGCGTCCCTAGCATTTGTTTAATTTTATTGCGTCCCTAGCATTTGTTTAATTTTATCGCGTCCTAGCATTTGTTTAATTTTATCGCTCCGTCCCTAGCATTTGTTTTATCGCGTTGTAGCATTTGTTTCTTTGTTTGCCAACATATCAAACTGCCTGGTCTGGACGTCAAAAAAAAAAAAAAAAAAAAAAAAAAGCAAATACAAAACTTCAGTCGATGCACGAAGTTTCAAATATGACTCGCACTGGCATTCAAGAACAGAATTAATAAAGATCACTGGTCATACCTAGCATCTTCCTGAAACCCTATTTACAAATAAATGAAAGCATATTCGGAAATCCTGAATATTTTTCTGGAATAAACCATGCACATCAAAGAGTTCCACTTCTTTTAAGAACACGTCTAATAATATATAACACTAAGATGTCCACTAAAACAAGTTCAAATTTGTTATTATACTTTCAGTAATTGTTTCTTTTAAAATTATTCATGTTTATTTTTATTTCATTATCGTTAATTAAAACTTTCTTGTTTATTTCATCGTCCCTATTAAAACTTACCTAACAAGTTTATATTAAAAAAATTATATGTGTCCCTTAGTTAGGTTATGTTATAGCTTCTGCCCCTATGATATTATGGATATTATCAGAGATTATTTAATAATAAGATTTATTGAAAATCATCTGAAAAGTGGGCATTGATTAATGGGATCCGGATAATTGAAGTGAAATGCAACAAATAATAAAAATGAAATTGAATCAACAAAGTCCTTTTGACTAGTAACCTCTACAGAGTTCAATGAAGATTCCATCAGTTGTAAACCTGATAACATCAATAATCAAATACACCACTGCCATCTAGCAAGCATCTAGCGTAATATTTGTAATGTTGAGATGGTACAAATTTGAAGACAGTTTTGTATTTTCGTAAGTAAATTAATATTTTATTATATTGAAGTACTTCGTTACTTCTAATCTTTGTATACTTTCTTCTAATCGTGTAATAGTCAATTAAATCCCACTCGATTTTGATTTTCATATGATAAATCTGCTCGTGTTCCACTCACTCGAGTTAGATTTGTCGATAAAACAGAACTTCTAGTTAAGGAAAACTTTGCAAAAAGATTTCTCAGTGTTTATAAACCAGAGATTACTGTTGGAAAAAAAAAATAACTTTTTTTTAATTGTAAAAATATTTTTTTCAAACAGCAGAAATACAGTTTTTTACGCATACCAACTTTCATTATTTTACAAGATACAGTAATGGAGGATATAAATATTGAATATTTCCAAAAAATTTTACTGCTGTAAGCTGTACCTAACCCCTTAAAGAACATGGGAAACTTTGTAAAATTTCTTCATTTCCTGATCTTGTCCATAAAAGCATAATCCCAATCAATGCCGGGGTTCGGACCTGAAAAATTAAAATAATAATCCCAATTCTAGAGGTGATTTACCGGAGCAACATGGCGGATTAGTTAGAAACAATCCCACAAGAGGATCCGAGTATCGAACTCAGTCGCTTTTGTAAGTCGCCAATATACTGGAAGAGATTCGTTTGTATACAAAGGAATATACTCTGGATCCATATATTTTTTGTGTTGTATCTCTATTCTGAAAGAGCCTTGTGATTATCCTGGAACAGGTTTTAATTATGTGGCCCGTGGAGATGAAAAGGAGAAGGGCAAGTTACATTTGTCTAGTTACACCTTGTCGCAAAATGAATACATTGCCTCGAGAAACCCTCTTCATCCTGTATGTTCCAGGCGAGATTAAGGAAACTTTGCACAAAAGATTTCTCAGTGTTTATAAACCAGACTTAAAAAGTTTGTACGAAACTTCGTGTCCCTTCCTCGAAACACAAAGCGCTTATTAACTTTGTTTAATGGGGAAGACCCTTGACATATAGCTGCGAGAATGGGGGCATTGCAGTGGCGGAATTGTTGTGCCAAAAGAAATAGTGCGTTGGAAATTACACAAAATTTGTCACTAGGCTATATACACTTTCTGTGCGGTAACTATAGTTGCCATCAGTTGTAAAAGCGTCTCAATTCAAAACACTTTTACGCATGATCACGTCAATTAGCAAAACCCCATGCATTTCGCTTTGTTGGTACTCCTGGGAGTGGCCATATTGTATGCATTGAGAGTAAACACGTTGCTTGCTATAGTAATCATCGTGCTCTATCGTTTTCTACCCGTTCCTTACACCTGTTCCCATTTGCGCTGCATATGACTCAATATTATGAATTTTCTCTTCACTCAATTTCACTCGCGAAATTACCAATTTCATTTCTCGGCTATTGGATGTTGCTCAATTGAGATTATATTCTTGTTCGTTACGAATCGTTTGAAACCACTGCGAACGTTCTATCGCTTGGCATTCTCGAGTTACACTGCCTCGACTGCAGCGTGACCTTCTAATTTTTTGCCTCAAATTCCCGCCCTCCTCGCGCATTGCTAGATAACGTCACCATCTCCATCTCAAGATCACTTTAGATAGGCCCACATTTATGTTTCGTCTGTCGTCGTTTACTGTATTGAAATATGTTTCGAAAAAATTATAGGCGCGACAAAACTGGCCTGAAAATATGTTGGTCCACTTTATGGGATGGACCCTAGTACATTTTTGTACCTTTTTCCAATTTCTTGGCTTAAATTTATATAGTTCTCTATAAGATAAAAGATTTTCCTCCGTCTTTTTCACCTAGAAGTTGTTTCAGTGAAATAAATTGTTTGTTAGTAATCATGAATTACAGAAATCCCACATGTCAGGTAATTCAGATTTGTTGCAGAAAATACTAAAAAAAAAAATAATAACAAAGTTTATCTGTGTCAAACACTAGAACTAATTCCTATGCTTTAATAAAAAAAATAGTCACGTCAAAATAAGAAACGCTTTTGAAGACTATTCAACTTATAGCATGAATTTGCGATATTGGCCAATAACGTTTCAGAACCAGCTTAAAATCAACCAATCACAGTCGTGTTTCTTGATATGACGCTTTGTAAGAAAGCAGGCCTCGTACAAACTGGTCACGTAATTCTACTGCTAGGCCTACTTTCAGAGTGCAAATTTTTTATTACAGTTTCAACAAAATTTATAAAACTGTAACTTACTTTCAAGGAATAAATACAGTAAATGAATGTAAAAACCTTTCGTGTTTTTATTCTGTTAATGTAACATTTCAGCTTATCTTACTTTTGAGGTTAAGTATTGTTGTTTCGTATTTCCGCTCTGAGTAGCTGGCAATAGTATTCAGTATGCCGTGATGGATAGCAATTTGTTTTTGAACTTCATTACAAGGAAACAATATAATAATGTATTATTGCTGTGTTTTATAATAATTATCATCATTTACGTAAGTAATTCGATTTTGCAAGTTATTTAATTCTATTCGTTGAATAATATTAAATTGCACTCGTGCAATTACTGTAGATAGTCAGTTTTTTGTCTCTCCTGAAAATTTTCTCAAATAGACGTTTCTGCAATACACGACTCATATGTCAACAGGATGCATTAACACCAGAATCGCCACGAAAGCTATTGTAGGAAGACCACGACTTAGAAAGGCGGGAAACTCTACCAAATATGGAGGGAAAGTTGGACCCCAATACCGAGAATGCTGCGTAAGACAGGTCTCAGATCTAAATTGAGAAGATGAAGGTTAACATATGGGGCGCTCAGAGCAGAAGGGAATCAAGTCAATAAAATAAACTTTTCAGAAAATTAGACTTTGGCCATATTCATAGACATTCTTATTGCGGGCTTCCGGTGGATGATCAGCGAACTAACGTTTTTCGTATTCATAAACCATTGTTAGCGATATGATATGATATGATATGATATATGATATGATATGATATGATATGATATGATATATGTTATATATGATATGATATGATATGATATGATATGATATGATATGATATGATGTGATATATGATATGATGTATGATATGATATGATATGATATGATATGATATGATATGATATGATATGATGTGATGTGATGTGATATGATATGATATGATATGATATGATATGATATGATATGATATGATATGATATGATATGATATGATATGATATGATATGATATGATATGATATGATATGATATGATATGATATGATATGATATATGATATATATATGATATGATATATGATATGATATGATATATGATATATGATATGATATGATATGATATGATATGATATGATATGATATACGATACTACGATACGATACGATACGATACGATACGATACGATATGATATGATATGATAACATGATATGATATGATATGATATGATATGATATGATATGATATGATATGATATGATATGATGTGATATATGATATATGATATGATATGATATGATATGATGTGATATATGATATGATATATGATATGATATGATATGATATATGATATGATATGATATGATATGATATGATATGATATGATATGATATGATATGATATGATATGATATGATATGATATTATGATATCATATGATATGATATATATGATATGATGTGATATATGATATATGATGTGATATATGATATGATATGATAAGATATGATATGATATGATATGATATATGATATTTTATGATATGATATGATATGATATGATATGAATATTGATGTGATAAGATATGATATGATATGATATGATATGATATGATATGATATGATATGATATGATATGATATGATATGATATATGATATGATATATGATATGATATGATATTATGATATGATACGATACGATACGATACGATACGATACGATACGATACGATACGATACGATACGATACGATACGATATGATATGATATGATATGATATGGTGATATATGATATGATATGATATGATATGATATGATATGATATGATATGATATGATATGATATGATGTGATATATGATATGATATGAATGATATGATATGATATATGATATGATATGATATATGATATTGTATGATATGATATGATATGATATGATATGATATGATATGATATGATATGATATATGATTGATATGATGGGATATGATATGATGTGATATATGATATGATATGATATATGATATGATATGATATATGATATGATATGATATGATATGATATGATATGATATGATATGATATGATATGATATGATATGATATGATATGATATGTGATGATGATGATATATGATATGATATGATGTGATATGATATGATATGATATGATGATATGATGTGATGTGATTTGATATGTGATGTGATATGATATGATATGATATGATATGATATGATATGATATGATATGATATGATATGATATGATATGATATGATATGATATGATATGATATGATATGATATGATATATGATATGATATGATATGATGTGATGTGATGTGATATATGATATGATATGATGATATGATATGATATGATATGATGTGATATGATGTGATGTGATTTGATGTGATGTGATGTGATATGATATTATATGATATGATATGATATGATATGATATGATATGATATGATATGATATGATATGATATGATATGATATGATATGATATGATATGATATGATATGATATGATATGATATGATATGATATGATATGATATGATATGATGTGATGTGATATATGATATGATATGATATGATATGATATGATATGATATGATATGATATGATATTTGATGTGATGTGATGTGATGATATGATATGATATGATATGATATGATATGATATGATATGATATGATATGATATGATATGATATGATATGATATGATATGATATGATATGATATATGATGTGATATGATGTGATATATGATATGATATGATATGATATGATATGATATGATATGATATGATATGATATGGTATGATATATGAATCTTGTACAAGTAGTCGATAACTGGAGCTAGTTTAGCACGCTCGTAGCGCGGGCTAGCGAAATGTCTATGCATAGCACCCAAAGTCTTTTATTTACAGTTAATTACCCATTAAAGGTGAGTGTGATGTTAAACATCTGCAGCATTGTAAAGATTGTGAGGACATGATTCTTTTATGCTCTGAAAGTAGCCTCAAATAAGGTACCGTATGTACAGATGAAAATCTCCCAATTGACCAAAAGTGGACTGAATTCCCTTGTGCTCTGAACGTCCCATATATCTCGTTTGTTATTTACGTCAGTCCCTTTCGTTATGCAAGCCTTTTTCAAAATATTTCTCGTATGTTATTTTGCTGATTAGTTTTGTTACTATTATTTTAATTTTTATTTTCCACGTTGACAACAAACACACCTTCAAAATATACAGAAAACCAACCACCACCACCACACACATACACAACACATCTAACCACCCCATACAACACAAACATGCTGCATTCAGGACAATGGTACACAGATTACTCAACATGCCCATGAGCCAACAACACTACAATGAAGAAGTGAACACAATCAAATACATAGCACAAGAAAACGGTTACAACCCAAACATAATAGACAACATCATAAGGAAGACAAAACAAAAACTCAACAAACACAAAACACACAAAACACAAGAACATAAGAAATACATCACACTAACATATGAAAACAAAAACACACACAAGATCGCATCCTCATTCAAAAAGCATAAATACAACATAACATACACAACAGAAAACACACTACAAAGACATCTCAACACACAAACAACACAAACAAATAAATACAACCACACAGGCGTATACAAACTCACATGTAATAGTTGCGACAAGTTCTACATTAGACAGACAGGCAGATCATTCCAAATACGCTACAAAGAACACATGAAAGCAATAACCAGAGGACACAATACATCTACATATGCCGAACACATAACTAATGCTAACCACACATACAATAACATAAATACAGACATGGAAATCCTACACATACAACCCAAGAGCCAAAAACTCAATACACTAGAACAATATGAAATATACAGAGACACTACAACACACCCTAATCAAATTCTCAACACATAGATCAATTTCAGAACACACACACTATTTGACACACCTCTTCATCACACGAACGCACCCACACAACAGGCAGAGAAGTTGAGCTGGCGCCGAGACACAGAAGGCTCTGAGGATGGTGTCAAGTAGCACCGAAACAGCTGTAAGCCGCACACGCTTACATAATTAACACGAGTAAGATCGCCATTTAATTAATTATTTATTATTGTCATTATCTTCCCTCTGTGCTGAATTCCGTTACCCGAATAATCCGCCACTGCAATAATGGAAAATGAGAGAAAATTTGACTAAATTCTTCTTCTCCTTTTTTTCTGAACCTGAAGCTTAAAAAGCAGATTAGCATCGCTGCAGTAATTAAGTCAATAACTCTGAATTTTAATTTGAGGACAGAGATTAAGAAAAAGTAATTGCACGACTTCCTCTTCCTTCTTTTTCCCCTTCTTCTTCCTCGCCGTGTCGGGTGATAATCGACAAGCAAGCGAGATGAGAGTGCCTGCGGGAGAGGCGAGTTCGACGCCCGCTGCGGCCAACAGACTAAAAGTCGATGTCTCTCAGCCGCATTGCATTTCGCAACGCAGGGGTTTACATTACGCAAAGTATGGGTCAATTGTGGCCAAGTCGATAATCTTAGCACAGCTGAACGAAATATATAATGAAAAGTTTCAATAGTAAGCACTCCTTTCCGACGAAATCCGCTTTTGATATCATTTTTCTCCGCTATGATATTTTTTGTGTACTGCTCTTCATCCAAATCACGGAGACTTCTACAATTTTATAGCTAACAAGATAAAAATTCTTCTCTGTATGTTGACTATATCATGCTGAAGAATTTTGGCATGAATTTTTTTCTAACTTTCCAACTTATTATTTCACAAATTATTTTCTCTGTAATCTAAGATTGTTTCAAAAAATTGAATACATAGTTGCTTGCCTAAATGGCCCCACAAATGCAAAGACTTACCTGGAGTTAAGTCTATACAGACTTATCTCCGGGAAGTACGTCTGAATTGGATGATTGCCCATACATGCTTAGACTTAATTCCTAGACTTATAGTTCATCAAAAAGACATAAGAGGTCGTTGAAGTTATTTCCATAGACAAATACGGTCAATCGAGAAATACTCTTCCTCCATTGTTCTACCACAGTCTACTATATACAGTCACGAAGCTTGAGTTTTGAGGGTGCTAGAAACAATAGACTGTGACGATACTATTTTGCATTGCCTGTAATGAGGCGATATTAGCGATCCTAGTGGTGAGCAACTATCTAATGTTTGCATATTTACTACGTATTGAGTTTCGCGACTGTATATACTAGACTGTGGTTCTATGTTCATTTCTAAGTGATTCCATACTGCCATTTTTAAATTATATACCTATGGTTTCCCTGTTGTAAGAGATATATCTATAGTTTCCCTGTTGTAAATGATATATCTATAGTTTCCCTGTTGTAAGTGATATATCTATAGTAGGTTATTTTTACGACGTTTTTATCAACATCTGAGGTTATTTAGCGTTTGAATAACATGGAGCTGATAATGCTGGTGAAATAAGTCCGGAGTCCAGCACCGAAAGTTACCCCAGCATTGCTCATATAGGGTTGAGGGAAAACCCCGGAAAAAACTTCAACCAGGTAACTTGCCCCGACCGGGAACCGAAACCCGAGCCATTTGGTTTCGCGGCCAGACACGCTCACCGTTACTCCACAAATGTGGACTATATCTATAGTTTCCATGTTGTGATATATCTATAGTTTCCATTTTGTAAGTGATATATCTATAGTTTTCCTCTTGTAAGTGATATATCTATAGTTTTCCTCTTGTAAGTGATATATCTATAGTTTTCCTCTTGTAAGTGATATATCTATAGTTTTCCTCTTGTAAATGATATATCTATAGTTTTCCTCTTGTAAGTGATATTTCTATAGTTTTCCTCTTGTAAATGATATATCTATAGTTTTCCTCTTGTAAATGATATATCTATAGTTTTCCTCTTGTAAGTGATATATCTATAGTTTTCCTCTTGTAAGTGATATATCTATAGTTTTCCTCTTGTAAATGATATATCTATAGTTTTCCTCTTGTGATATTTCTATAGTTTCCTGTTGTAAATTATATATCTATAGTTCCGTGTTGTAAGTGATATATCTATAGTATCCGTTATTATAATAAAATTACAAGCCATTTTCCAAATTTTAAATATTTTAAAATTGAAGCTTTTAAGAAGAAATTTATAAAATTATTCATGATATATAATACTAACAAATGTGTGTATTTTTTACCCTTTATTTCTGTCGACTATATTCATATTTTTATTACGTATCACTGGCTTCTGTCTGATTGTCAATTTATATAAAATGTGTTTTTCTCTCTTTTTCTTTTTCTTTATCTTTTTTTTTTTTTTTTGTCCTTGTAAATTTTATGTTACATTATTGGCTAAGACCACACCGTACACGAGCCTGGCTCTTACGGTAGTGGCTAGAAACATTTTTCTTTTATAATTTTAATTTGTACTCGCTTGCTAGCCAGTTAAATAAATTGGATGTGATATATCTATAATTTTCCCGTTGTGATATATCTATAGTATGTAAT
This sequence comes from Periplaneta americana, assembly GCA_025594305.2. Lineage (NCBI taxonomy): Eukaryota > Metazoa > Arthropoda > Insecta > Blattodea > Blattidae > Periplaneta > Periplaneta americana. The sequence continues at coordinate 13,173,712 of JAJSOF020000035.1, forward strand.
AGTTTCCCTATTGTAAGTGATATATCTATAATTTCCCTGTTGTAAGTGATATATATAGTTTCCCTGGTGTAAGTGATATATCTATAGTTTCCTGTTGTAAGTGGTATATCCATAGTTTCCCTATTGTACGTGATATTAAAACTTATCTAACTTGGACTGGTTAGAGCGGGCTAACTTAACAGGCTGACTAACTGAACTTGAATGAATTGATCTGAATGAAGTGATTAGTTCAAATTGACTTCACTGAACATATCTGACCGACACTCCTACACAGAATGCCCTTTGTTCTCGTCCAGGATCGAACAAACGTCCACTGTAGCTCGGTTTGCGTAATTAAATGTGGCGATGATATTTTTGGGGTTTACAACATGTTTTTTGCATGCGCACCAGTTTGGATTCATTCAGGATGCGAATGGCGGTTTCAATGCCCGCAGTTCTTGAAATACGATGAAACGTTTATTGCAGAATGACCGCCGTGGGACGCTTGGAACAATAAAAACCATTAAGAATAAAAGTAAAAAAGATTCTATCTCTGGATTTATATTGATGGGACTTCGTGTACTGTTACATGGGAGCCAACACAATGCACGAGATAAAGGCCAGACAAGAGGAACGGAAAGGGTGTACAAAAGTTGCATCAAGTCCACTCAATTAAGACAAAGAATTAAATAACGTTTAGGACTATTAAACTGATTTCATCTCCTTTCTACGCTTTAGTACAAGTGGTGGAGTGTCTGGCTAGAAGCGGAGAGGACTGGTTTTGAATTTCGGGAGGAAATTATAATTACCAGTTTCTTCTTCTTCTTCTTCTTCACCATCAACATCACTGCAGCCGTTTCTATCATAACTAGGGATAGAATTTGTATATAATAATTACATATTCCATTCCCTTTAATCTGCCCATCTATAAATTACAAATCTTTACGATTTGTGTTACTAGAATAGATATACTGAAATATAATTTTTTTTCCTTATTCAAATTTATTCCCAATACTTTTCGATTGCAGCGATATTTTACTACTTAATTAACTTATTATTCCCAAACATGAATTTTACTAGCAATCGAAAAGTATTGGGAGTAAATTAGAATAAGAAACAAAAATAAGTTTCCTTCCCAGGCAGGATTTGAACCACGAAAGTCTTATTTACCAGTCTATCGTGCTCTGGAGTGAACAAGGCTCTGAAATCAGCTACAAAGGTCGGTCCGGTTTTTGTTGCCACTACTGTAAGAAAAATATTAATAAAATAAACTAGCAGCATTTCTCACAAAATAAATGCATAGAAACATGCAGCTACCTCATAAATACTTGCAGTAAAAATTTCATCCAGATTGATTAATATTTGGCATAAGAAAGTTGGTGTTGAATCAACAAAAATGAACACAGAAAAATAGATTTGAAAATAAAATGATCCACACCTGTGGAGTAACGGTCAGCGCGTCTGGCCGCGAAACCAGGTGGCCCGGGTTCGAATCCCGGTCGGGGCAAGTTACCTGGTTGAGGTTTTTTTCCGGGGTTTTCCCTCAACCCAATACGAGCAAATGCTGGGTAACTTTCGGTGCTGGACCCCGGACTCATTTCACCGGCATTATCACCTTCATTTCATTCAGACGCTAAATAACCTAGATGTTGATACAGCGTCGTAAAATAACCCAATAAAAAAAATAAAATAAAATGAATAAATCTAGTCACTTCAGGGAGCCAACAAAAAGTTACTAGATTTGTAATCAGAAATTTTAAAAAAGAATTCTTCGATGAAAAACAATTTTGAGAGCTGTTTAAATTCCACGCCCCCTTCCAGCCTTAATTTAAAAAGTGTAAACATACGAGTATTTGTAATCAGAATTGAGCTGAATCTATTTGGGGTATGAGAATATAAATTCTGAATAAGTGAAATAGCTAAAAAAAGTATTTGGAAAAATTTTCATGATTTTCAGTGGAGTCTTCCCTTAAGTTTTGAGTATTGGAGACGGTCTTGGTAAGGCAGAGGAGAAAGTCTTTACTTCTCCAAACACCAGCGAATTACCCGCTCGCTACCAAATTCTTCCATTGGAGCACTCATTTCAAACCGTCTAGCTTTGTTTTGTTTTGACATGTTCACTGAACGGCAGACCTGAAGAGTGTACGCTGCGCTACATCTACATTGTTGCTCTTTGCTCGGAGCCTTCAGGTAACCCTACGACATGCCATTCCATTTAAGTCGCTCATTCTTCCCATCTGTCTGTCAGTCTCTCTGCGGAACAGAGCCTCATATTTTATCAGCATCTTGGTATGAGATAAAGACATCTGCGACGCCTAGCGGAGAGATCTATAGGTACCGCGGGGGTTGCCCCCCCTCCTCGCACGTGCTGACGAAATATGCCCTGAATCCATTAACGCCAAAGATCCCTTCTTACGTTTTATCTCGCTCCTTGAGAGCGCAAGAGTGGCCTGAGAGCTCGTCTCTATGACAACCGAGTGTCGTGTAGCATTAAGGCTGGAAGTTGTGTCTCTTCATTGTTCACGGCGTAACCTTCAGTCCTCGGTGGGACGCGTGTTTCCATTCCAGATACGTTCCACAAAAGAAACGATGCTTTCCTTCCGAAACATGTGTTGCTTCTCGGTTCTATATTTAACGTCGATTTCAATATCTCAAGTGAATAGATTTGAGATGGGAATGCCGTAAAAAGTCTGGAAATAAAATATTTATTATCTCGCAAAGAATTTATTATTCATGTTATTGAGTTACATTAACAGAATATAATAATATTTTGTGCGAGATCGTGCGTATTTGCTTGGTTTCCGCACAAAACCAATCCGCGGAAAATCTAAAATTCCACATTCAGTATTCCCAACCTAACACACATAACAATATCCCTCTTCTTACCGCTTAAGTGACATATTGATTTTACTGCTTTAGGCTTTTAACATATTATTTTTAGAGACGTTCAGTATAGTAATAATTATAAATTGGAAACTTACCATTGCAATTTCACCTCAATTGCACTGTTAATTATTGTTTTTAAATATTTGCAAAAATTAAGTAAACTCTACAACTCCACTAAAGTTACTGCATTCGTGATGTAAGTAACATTAAGGAAGCCGTGAAAAAATCAACGAGATTTCAGACTCATCATAGACTGGGGGAAAAAAAGGACAGACGTATATCACGGCCTGCTGGAGTATAGTAAAAACATTTTGAAGCAACAATGTTGAAGATAGATATTTTTGTTTTGCAAATTTTCCGTCATTGAACAGAAACCAAGATGGAGATTTCAATGCAAGTAATTAGAAATTCCTCTTTCACGTATGTAATTAACGATCTTCGCACAAAATAATGTACGATACACGAGCGGTATGTTTTCTTTCAATTCTCGGAAATTAAAAAAGCTCAACTACGTTTTGCTGTTTCAAACTTTTCTCGAACATGAAAACTTCAACATATCGCTCTTGTAACGCATATTACTATTTTTAATAAAAATTACATTAGTCAACAAATTTTTACTTTTTGTTTGTCACAGAAATTGAATCAGCTGATTTTTACTAAACAGACCCTGCTGATTACGAAAATCGCAGTGAAAAATCTGTAACACGTAACACTTTTGTGTGACAGAAGGGAAGTATTTATTTTAAAAAACTCTTTGGGCATTTCAAAATACGTAATGACAACAGTGAAAATAAATAAATTCCTAAGATACAAAATTTATACACAAAATACACTGATGTTTCACAGAAAAATAACGCTGCATAAAAAATAATTACAATAAGAAAAAGTGGTATTATATTCCTTTTTTTTCCCCTTAAAAATATTATTATTTTATTAATTTAAAAATGGATCAAAAGAACTATAATTTTTTAAGATTTATAAATTTTTTTATTTTATTTTATTTTATTTTATTTTATTGGGTTATTTTAAAACTCTGTATCAACATCTAGGTCATTTAGCGTCTGAATGAAATGAAGGTGATAATCCCGGTGAAATGAGTCCGGGCTCCAGCATCGAAAGTTACCCAGCATTTGCTCGTATTGGGTTGAGGGAAAACCCCGGAAAAACCTCAACCAGGTAACTTGCCCCGACCGGGATTCGAACCCGGGCCACCTGGTTTCGCGGCCAAACGCGCTGACCGTTACTCCACAGGTGTGGACATTTATAAATTAAATTGATTAAAATCTCAAATCAAATAACTTAGGAGCCTTACATTGACATAAACAACCATATACACAGTTCTAGCTAGATTTTTAAAAAATATATTTAGTTGCTTACAATTATTTTTTCCTCTTGTAGTTTGAGCCACATTCTCTGAACAAAAACCAACAGTAGCCCCCCATCATACTAGAATCTTATCTTCCTTGATATCGTTGTTCCAACCTATGTATATCTTGATGTAATCTTTCCCCTTGTTCATCACTTACAGCTCCTAAGTTTTCTGGGAAAAATTTCATATAGGAATGTAGGAAGTGTATTTTCAAAGACATACGACAACCAAGCTTCTGGTAACTATGCAGGAGTTCTTGTACAAGCTGTTGGTAATTGTCAGCTTTATTATTATAAGAATATTTATTGAATGAGTTTCCGTAAAAATGACTTATCACTATTTAAAAAACAACAACAAATATTTATACATATAAATAATTCATTGAAGTTAATAATATGTTGCTAAAGTTTCTCAATTCTCACACCACTCTTTCTTTCGCATTTTGAAAGTTCCCTGAGGACCCGACTGTGGAGGTGAGGAGAATATATTTGGCTAATTAGGCCTTTCGGACTTCACCGAAATTCATCACAATGGTTAAATATCTGTTCTATCTGTGGTTTTGATTTGATCACGAAATCTCAATTAGTGTTTGTCCCCCCATGAAAACTGTAGTAACATAAAATACTGTTTATTTATAGCACTATACAGGGTGATCCGTTTGGGTACGGATAAAATAAACACACCGCAAACCATTTACTACTAAACTTTATTTCTTGAAGCTTTGTACATACAACACTGAAAGATGGGAGATTCCTCAGAGCTCAACATGACCCCCATTGCGCACCCTGCACAACTCATAACGGTGATGCAATTCAGCCCATGTCCGTTGTAACATAAGAGGGGTGATTTGTTGAAAAGCTTGAGTAATTTTTACTCTCAGATCATCAATCTTCCTGGGTTTCTGTAAATAGGCAATGTCTTTAACAAAATCCCACACGAAGAAGTCAGGAGGGATTAGATCTGGAGAGTTTGGGGACCAAGCCAAGAGATGGCTGCTTCTCGTACTGGGTTTCGCCTCCGACCTCCTGCATGTTTCTTTAACACAGTACCTGTTTCTACAAATGTTCGATACACAACATTATGGAATCGTATTTAGGTACATTACGCACACCATACTCACGTCAAAATTCCTTTGAACTCTTTTAACACTCTCAAATTTAGCATACCAAAGAACACATTGTGCCCGCTGTTGATTTGTAGTAGCCATTTTAATCATCTACGATTTTCATTTGTCCTTTCAGATTATACATTATTGATTGTCATATATGGACACTCCCATCTTTTAATCCTGTGGTCGGGAGGAAAAAGGTCTTAAATCAATTTTTTGTCAAAATGAGAATTTTATAGATATTCTGAAAGCGGAAACAATTCTCTACAATCTGGTAAAACTGTTAAAGTCAAACAAGACTCCTGACTGGATTTATAGAGCGTTACCAAATGTCCTAAGTACTTTTGAATCGAGTACACACAGAATAAAGGACTTAAGAATATTTAATACTTTATTCCTTACAAACCATCACATGTTTACTTTCCATGCTTCCCTATTAAAATAGTCTAACTTGTATTTTAGTCATTTTATCACATATTGATGCCCTTTCCTTTTAAAACTTTAAGCACCAGAAAATTATTAAATTTTGAGCAACATTTCTCATTTTTTTGAGAAAAAATATAAACAAATAAAAAGGGCTATCCTATTTTTGAAAAATTAAGGAAATTGTTAAATGAGCAACTTAATTTTAAAAAATATAAACTAATAATATCACAAAAACCAATTTTTCAATCTTTTCTACTGCTCTCCTGAAAAGTATCAAATTTTTACTTAAGACCTTTTTCCTCCCGGCCACAGAATCATAATATAACCAGCAAGAAATTTTTCCTACTATCATAATAGCTTTATAATAATACATTAATATTATCCATACCCAAACGGATCAGACTGTATTATAAAGTTGTTCAAATTTTATTCTCCTGAAATATTTCGAAACCTTCAAGCCTTAAACTATGTAATCGTATCACCTGTGGGCCATATGACCGCACGTCGTCATGGCAACTGTGTCACAAAGGAGAACGTCTTGCTTGAATGCAGACTAGAGTACGAGAAGGCACAACAAACACCTCGGCACGACTTCCCCTTAAATTTCAACCTTCCTATTCATAGGCCGTATCGCAGCACACGAGATAGATTATGCCGGAAATTACAGCAAGGAGGTGACGAGTAAAACATGCGAGGAAGTAGCGACGCCTACCACCGCTTTGAAAAGCATTCCTGTTACGTCATTGAATTCATCTTTACTTATGTAGACTTTATAATGGCAGTGAATTTAATTACTAAGTTCTTAGACAGCAATTAGAAATATATTCGAAGACTGAGACGTAATAAACTAACACATAGAGTGAACTGTAAGCAATGTCATTAATTTCAGTGGGTTATTCTTTGAGGTACTTGAAACAAAAATTTTAATACAATGTTGCTAGCTTTGCTTCCCTTTCGATATAAAAATGGTTTTATATAAAACATTTCATAGCGTGTTCTAGGCAAACCATTGATTTAATTCCTAATTTGCTTAGCCAATTTAAGGGGTTAGGTACAGCTTACAGCAGTAAAATTTTTGGAAATATTCAACATTTTTTTCCTCCATTACTGTATCTTGTACAATAATGAAAATTTTTATGTGTAAAACACTGTCCTTCTGCTATATTAAAAAATATTTTTACGATTTAAAAGAGTTGTTTATAGTTTTTTTTTTCAAAATCCATAATGGTGGTAGTTCAGTGTGCAGTGATGAAGCGTTTCCCTCATAACTCATAAACGTGTTAACTTTTTCGTGTTCTCTCTCTTTTATTTTATTGCTGAAACTCATGTTTACAATATCATGCTCTTTCAACTATATTTCTTAACAAATAACATTTTTATTTATTTTGTGCTAGAAGAAAATACTGATATTTGACCATTTTTTAAATGAATTTATTTTTTATCAGACAATCTATCAAAGGTAGAGGAGTGATCTTGCATCATATTGTAGATATTATATGCATAAACACACACACAAAATTTCATCACAGAATGTTGGATAGTTTTTGAGTTATGTGGGAAATCAAATAATTTTTTCTTAATCGTAAAAATATTTGTTTCATATAGCAGAAGGACAGTGTTTTACACATACTAATTTTCATTATTGTACAATATACAGTAATGGAGGAAAAAAATGTTGAATATTTCCAAAATTTTACTGCTGTAAGCTGTACCTAACCCCATAAGAAAGCAGCGTATTTTGATAATAAATGATTGAAAGAATTTTAGTTTTGTCCTTTAAATATGCAGAAATTTGTTCCTAACAAATGTAACATTATAAAATTATTTTTCAGAACGAAAAGTTACATCGGAAAACGTATGATTTGTATTTCTTGTGTTAAATTTTAAAGACAAATAATACGTTTTCCGAAGTGATAGTGTTAAAAGTTGTGTAATCAAGATGTATAATGAAAAGTTACATTTCTCGTAAGGTGATGTAATCATCTAATTCATTATATTGCTGAAAACTTCAGTGTTTTTCTTATAAAAACTGATAACGGAGAATTATCACCACGGATATAGTAATCATTTCCTACGTTTTCAATAGAAACAGCAATAAATTTTCAGTAATATACTAAATTAGAAGATGACATCTCCCTTAAGAGAATGATGACTTTGAATGTTTTTCTCCTGTACTCTTCATATAAACTACAGTCTGATCCTTTTGAGTATGGATAACATTAATTTATTATTATAAAGCTATTATGATAGTAGGAAAAATTTCTTACTGGTTATATTATGATTAAAAGATGGGAGTGTCCATATATGACAATCAACAATGCATAATCTAAAAGAACAAACAAAAATCGTAGATGTTTAAAATGGCTACTACAAATCAACAGCGGGCATAATGTGTTCTTTGGTATGCCAAATTTGAGAGTGTTAAAAGAGTTCAAAGGGAATTTCGACGTGAGTATGGTGTGCGTAATGTACCTAAATACAATTCCATAATGTTGTGGTATCGAACATTTGTAGAAACAGCTTCTGTGTTAAAAAAACATGCAGGGGGTTACAGACGAAACCCAGTACGAGAAGCAGCTATCTCTTGGCTTGGTCCCCAAACTCTCCAGATCTAACCCTTCCTGACTTCTTCTTGTGGGGTTTTGTTAAAGACATTGTCTATTCTCAGAAACCTAGGAACATTGATGATCTGAGAGTAAAAATTACTCAAGCTTTTTAACAAATCATCCCTCTTATATTAAAACGGATAAGGGCTGAATTGCATCACCGTTATGAGTTGTGTAAGGTGCGCAATGGGAGTCATCTTAAGCTCTGAGGAATCTCACATCTTTCAGTGTTCTATGCAAAAAGTTTCAACAAATAAAGTTCAGTAGGAAATGTTTTACGATGTTTTCATTTTATCCATACCCAAAAGGATCACCCTGTACAATCATACGGTTCACGTATCAATTGAATACATCACGACGCAGAAACTGTGACAGCTATAGTAATAATACTGGGTGTTCAGTTCAAAATGTGTCATGGCTCGCTGTATGCCGTCATGTGGCTAGCCGATGAGCCTAGAGAATTCAATCTTCCTACACTTCCGCAGAGGTGTATAACCTAAGAGGCATAGAAGATGCCTAGCAAGTACGGCGTTCATTCTGAAAAGTACGTACCGATACGTACGGTAACGCCGGTAGTGGCAGGAATGTGAAGTGTTTGGAAATACGTACTGTCGGGATATGGGGAGAGGGTTAAGACGATTACTTACGTATTTGTTGACATTAACTTCGACGGTCAACATGGACACGGAGCATTTGATTTGTGTTGTGGAATGTTACCGTACGCAACCGACGATAACAAATACCCTGCGTACGACTTGCCGGCGCAAAACACAGTTCGAAAGAGGTTATGGTAGCACACAGACCGTACAGACCGCCATCTGTTGCTACGACGTTCAAGTTATACCGTACACGTTCTCAAGTTCAGATTGAAGAACGCCTTAAATAATAGGCAACTTCTCTAACATATAAGCTGAAACTCGCTTCAAATCGGTGACCCAACAACAGTGACGTCATGACACACTTTGAAATGAACACCCAGTAGTGCGTCATCAAATACTTATTTCACAAGAGACGTTGAAAAACTTAAAAACCCTTGTCTGGAATCGAACCTCTTCCGTAAAGTCAATTTAGCAAGTGCCGTGTCACTAGTGAGGCAAACAAACAGAACCTCGAGGGACGGCAGTTTTTCAGAAGCTTTCGTTAGCCACAAACTCCGCCAGACCCACTTATCTAGAGGATCGTCTACTTTTTACCGCCCCTTACCAGCATTCCATGGCATGATCTGAATTTTTTAGTTACTTCAGGACAAATTTTTCAAAACACTGTCCTTTCGTTTTCCCAGAGAAAGAATAGATGGTAAAAAGCAAGTGAAACACGATGTGTCTTTGGGGAATCGCCTTACTGGATTATTTACGTTTCTGCACAAATAAATGAGGAAATCTCTGTGCAAGGTTCTACCTCCACAGTTCTGCTTCGTCTGTTTTGGATTTTTTCTCTTTTTTTGAATTCATGTCCACGAAAACATAAGTTTTTGAGATATTAATCGTAGCATCTGTTCGTAAAATTCTGGCACCAGTTTCTGTGAACAAATATATTTCTTTAGATCAGAGTATTTGTTTTCCTGTCCGTAGTGCATTCAATGCTTCTGATAGTTTCAACTCTTACGGTCATTGTTTCGAATACTAGCTAGTACATCTATAGACTATTTCTCCATTGTTAATATAATATTCTTCGTTGTCTAAGATGAAGAGACGCCATTATGTAACAACACGTCACGTGAGTTTCGCCTCTTGAACGTAAAGGGCTAGGACGATTATGATGACGATTATTATTATTATTATTATTATTATTATTATTATTATTATTATTTATTATTATTATTATTATTAATGGCATTAATAGTATGTCCTAATAATGATAGCAATGGTATTCATGGATATATTAGTAGTAGTGGTAGTAACTGATGGTGCTGAGGTAGTAGTGCTATTAACAGTGTTGGTTATGGTAGTGGTTTTGGTGCTAGTAGGAGTGTTCATTGTGGTGGTTGTAGTTGTGATTGTTTTGGTGCTAATAACAGTGTTGGTCATGGTGGTGATTTTGGTGCTAGTAGAATTGTTGGTTCTGGTTGTGGTTTTGCTGATAATAACAGTGTTAGTTATGAGTTATATTGGTGCTAGTAACAATTATGGTTGTGACTGGTCTTGGTGCTAGTAGCAATGTTGGTTGTGAATAGTTTTGTTGCTAGTAGCAATGTTGTTTGTGACTGGTTTTGTTGCTTGTAGAAATGTTGGTTGTGATTGGTTTTGTTGTTTGTAGAAATGTCAGTTGTAATTGGTTTTGGTGCTCGTAGCAATGTTGGTTGTGTATGATTTTGGTGCTAGTACGCAGCAATGATGTTATGTTTTGGTTGTCGAATGTTGGTTTTGAATTGTTTGGTATTAGTAAATGTCAGGTTGTAACTGGTTTTGGTGCTCGTAGCAATGTTAGTTGTGTATGATTTTGGTGCTAGTACGCAGCAATGATGTTAGTGGTTTTGGTGTAAGTCGCAATGTTGGTTGTGAATTGGTTTGGTATTAGTAGCAATGTAGGTTGTAATTGGTTTTGGTGCTCGTAGCAATGTTAGTTGTGTATGATTTTGGTGCTAGTACGCAGCAATGATGTTAGTGGTTTTGGTGTAAGTCGCAATGTTGGTTGTGAATTGGTTTGGTATTAGTAGCAATGTAGGTTGTAATTGGTTTTGGTGCTCGTAGCAATGTTAGTTGTGTATGATTTTGGTGCTAGTACGCAGCAATGATGTTAGTGGTTTTGGTGTTAGTCGTAATGTTGGTTGTGAATTGGTTTGGTATTAGTAGCAATGTAAATGGTTTTGGTGCTCGTAGCAATGTTAGTTGTGTATGATTTTGGTGCTAGTACGCAGCAATGATGTTAGTGATTTTGGTGTTAGTCGTAATGTTGGTTTGAATTGGTTTGGTATTAGTAGCAATGTAGGTTGTAATTGTTTTGGTGCTCGATGTTAGTTGTTATGATTTTGGTGCTAGTACGACAATGATGTTAATTTTGGTGTTAGTCGTAATGTTGGTTGTGAATTGGTTTGGTATTAGTAGCAATGTAGGTTGTAATTGGTTTTGGTGCTCGTAGCAATGTTAGTTGTGTATGATTTTGGTGCTAGTACGCAGCAATGATGTTAGTGGTTTTGGTGTTAGTCGTAATGTTGGTTGTTTGGTTTGGTATTAGTAGCAATGTAGGTTGTAATTGGTTTTCGTAGCAATGTTAGTTGTGTATGATTTTGGTGCTAGTACGCAGCAATGATGTTAGTGATTTTGGTGTTAGTCGTAATGTTGGTTGTTGGTTGTTTTGGTACTGTACTAGTAGCAATGTTGATTGTGAATGGGTTTGGTATTAGTAGCAATGTTGGGTTTGAGTGGTTTTGGTGCTAGTAGCAATGTTAGTTGTGTATGATTTTGGTGCTAGTAGCAATGTTGGTTGTGAATGGGTTTGGTATTAGTAGCAATGTAGGTTGTGATTGGTTTTGGTGCTAGTAGCAATGTTAGTTGTGTATGATTTTGCTGCTAGTACGCAGCAATGATGTTAGTGGTTTTGGTGCTAGTAGCAATGTTGGTTGTGAATGGGTTTGGTATTAGTAGCAATGTAGGTTGTGATTGGTTTTGGTGCTAGTAGCAATGTTAGTTGTGTATGATTTTGGTGCTAGTACGCAGCAATGATGTTAGTGGTTTTGTTGTTAGTCGTAATGTTGGTTGTTGGTGGTTTTGGTACTAGTAGCAGTGTTGGTTGTGAATGGGTTTGGTGCTAGTAGCAATGTTGGTTGTGGACGATTTTGGTACTAGTACGTTGCAATGTTGTTGTTTGTCGTTTTGGTGTTACCAGTAATCTTGATTGTGAGTGGTTTTGGTGCTAGTAGCAATGTTGGTTGTGAGTGGGTTTGGTGCTAGTAGCAATATTAGTTGTCTATGATTTTGGTTCTAGTACGCAGCAATGATGTTAGTGGTTTTGGTGTTAGTCATAATGTTGGTTGTTGGTGGTTTTGGTACTAGTAGCAATGTTGGTTGGGAATGGGTTTGGTGCTAGTAGCAATGTTGGTTGTGGACGATTTTGGTACTAGTACGTTGCAATGTTGTTGTTTGTCGTTTTGGTGTTACCAGTAATCTTGATTGTGAGTGGTTTTGGTGTTAGTAGCAATGTTGGTTGTGAGTGGGTTTGGTGCTGGTAGCAATGTTGGTTGTGAGTGGGTTTGGTGCTAGTAGCAATGTTAGTTGTGGATGATTTTGGTTTCAGGGACAGTGTTAAAAATAATTCTGTGTGCTTTTGCTTTTAGTACGTAGCAATGTTTGTTATGAATGGTTTTCTTGTTTGTAGTAATGTTGTTTGTTGATTTTTATGGAAACCGGTAGCAGTAGTAATTGTTGTAGTAGTGCTTTCGGTAGTGAAAGTGGTAAAAGTAGTTACTGTGATAGTAATATTAATAGCATTGCTGTTGGTAGTTGGTAAGGATTTGCAGGCGTGTTTTGCTAACAGATATTTCGTCTGTGAAATAAATTTGTGCGCAGTGGTTAAGGTGAGAAGCTTTATCGCCACGTGCAAGCGACTTTTGTGGATCTGGAATCCCTCTTAGTTCATTGATGTTTGTCCGTTGTCAATATGATATCCTGGATTGTCTGAGGAAACTCACTGTTGTGGTGATTCCGCAGTAGATGAATCCTTCTTTATATCCATCTAGTTTAAGTTAAAATTCGGAAATTGAGGTATTTGTTTGGTAAATCTTGATATGAAAATGATATAATTTTCTTGATAAGTTCTCTATCTTGTCAGTATACGTAATATTTATTTGAGTACTTTACAAGTGTGTTAAGCAAACCTAAGTTCTTTGTGTGAAGTTTCACTCTGCCTCCATACCTGCAGGGTGATTTATCCTCAGCGCTATCATTACACAGCAGCTAATGACTCCTGTCCATCCACCTTGCTTTTTGTCAAGTTTACCCTTGCTTCAGTCTTCGAAGGCTCTTTTCTTAGCCTTAAGGCAGCGTGGACAGCACATAGTTGATGGTGGTGCTTCGAAATGTCGCAGTTGCTCGCGGGCCCATGTGATTATAAAGAGCACAGCATTGCTGTAGGCCACTTAAATGGTGAACTCACTAAACATAGTTCTTCAGGCAGAATATCTAAGACACTGTAATCGATTTTTTAATGGGGGAACTACAGCTTTCAAATTGTATAAATTAACTGTTAATTTAACATTAACTAGAGATTTTCGCATCCTGGTCGCCCACTAAATGTCTAACGCTATGTTGACGTCAGTAATGACGTATTTGGTGACGTATAAATTGAGGGAAAGAAGGCAGAGGACGGACACTGGAAAGTTTTCTTTTCTCAATCGTACTATCAGAGACTGGAATGCTTTACCTGCAGACTTACTGAAGGCTTTACCAACAACCAAAAATGTATTTAAAAATAGGCTTAAGGATCTTACTAATAGACGGTAATTATACACAGTATTTAAAGGGTGTAAATGATATGTTGTTATTGAAGTGTTGTGTCAGTGAAGAATTATGTTGTGTCAGTGAAGTGTGTTGCATCAGTGAAGAAGTATGTCGTGTCAGTGAAGTGTGCTGTGTAAGTGAAACGTGTTCCTGTCAGTGAAGCTTTATAGTTTATAGTGGCAGTGCAAAGTATTTGAACAGTGAAATGTTTTTGAAGTGTTAGTGAAATCAGAATAGAATCAGTGAAATGTGTCGTAGTTCCAGTGCAGTGAGTGAGTCGACAGCGAAATGAGTGTAATGTTGAAAGGTACTTGTGCAGATATGAACATATCATACTCGTAGGTTTTAGTTCGATCTTATGTTAAAGATACAAATTAGATTTATTTCAAATGTTATTTTAAGTGATCGTTTCATTTAATTTAGTATATTCCCTGTTGTTGTTATTATTATTATTATTAATATTATTATTATTATTAGTATTAATTATTAGTATTATTATTAATTGTATTTTTAATTAATAAGTTTATTATTGTCATTATTGAGTGTAATTAGTTACCACTGCCACCGGGTATATACCCATTGCAGTGTGAATAAATATATGTATGTTCATTTTTGTAGAAATTCGGAAAGAATCGGAAGGGATCGGTGCACGTGTTCCTTATTATAAGATATTTCCCACTCCGTGCAACATTTATCATGTCGTAGTTCCTATAATAGTCGATCAATCGCGCTACGTATTGTATATTTTTAGTAGAGCCGTCGATTTAGCTCAGTCGGCAGACTCGCTGGCCTGCTAATCCGGAGCTGTGCTCGGGCTTGGGTTGGATCCCCCGTTTGGTCTCATTGATTGGTTTCTTCCGAGGTTTTCCCCAGCCGTGGGACTAATGCCGAATGGTCTATGGCAAGTCCTCGGCCTCACTTCATTTCATCCCCTTTGGTCTGATTACCTGGTTGAGTTTTTTCCGAGGTTTTCCCCAACCATAAGGCAGATGCCAGGTAATCTTTTGGCGAATCCTCGGACCTCACCTCATCTCATTACACCTTCTCCAAAATATTGTAAAAAGTTGTAGAAAATATTTTAAAAGTTGTAAAAAAATGTAAAAATTGTAACTGTAATTGTAATCTTGTAAAATTTTGACTTGTTCCACATATTAAAGCTTCATTGCTAATGTAAGGTCTATGGAATATAATAAAAGAAATGAAATGAAAAAAAAATGAAATTAAATGATAGCTCAAAGTGTAAAGAAAACATAGAAAGAATTCGAAATGAAAATCTTCTTTTAAAAGTGAGAAAATAAATACTGACTTCGATTCACTCTCATCTCACTCTACACTGGCACTATGAGACATTTCACTGACACTATAGGACATATTTCACTGACTATCTGTTAGTTCGTACACCAAAAGAACGCAGAAGTACCCTACAATTTCTTCACTTGCATACATCCTTGTCAACCACTGTTCAGTCATCGCGCAAATATGACTTTTCATTCAATTCAGTTTTAAGTTTCTTGGAAAACATAACTGAAAACTGAACTTAGAATACCTTAACTTAACTCATCTGTTCCATTTTAACTTTGAGTTTAGTCTGATATCGGAGGGAAGCGAAGCTGAAGACACTCTTTTAATCTTTAAGATTAATTTATTCAAACCAAAAGATATAGGCTAAGTAAAATACATGTCACCTTAATAAAGGAATTGGAGTCCGAGGTTATAGAAGGAAACAGGAGGGACTTGAAAATGAAAATGATTAAGATTATAGACAAGCAAATGGGCGGAAGAAGTGAGATTAGTAGCCAAGGAAGTGTGGCAGAAGTTTCAAGAAGGACTTCAATTAGCTCAGGACAATCCGAAGCGAGGACAGTAACCACACAAGGAATGTCTGAAACAGCAAGTTCAGGAAGAATGGAAGCTGACACGTATGGCGTCATTGAAAGGAGAGACGCGTGGTCGCAAATAAGTCCTTCGTCACCATGCAAGCAACAGTCACTGAAGACTGCTGACAATAGCGGAAGGGATAAGATGACGAATCAGTTGACAGCGGGAAGAGTAGGTCATAGAAAACAGGTCAAGAAGGTGGTTAAGAAGAAACTAGCAAGACGTCCTAAGCCGACAAAGAGGGGAAGTAAAGAAGATTTGGGTAGTCCATCTACTTGTGAGGGAAAGGAAGGCAATAAGGAACCGCAGAACTACAGTCTACGGAGTTGGTGCTTAAGGGGTGGAGTGATAAAAGTGTGGCAAAAGACATAGAAACAATAAAGTGAGTGTTCAAGGAGTAAGAGTAACTAGCAAAATAATCGGAGAGAGAATGTATGAAAGAATAAGTGAATTAGTGTCCAGAGAAACAAGAGTTGATAAAGGAAGTGACTAGAGAAAATTAGAAGTGTTTGTTAATAGTAATTGGTAGTGAAATGTTACTAATATTGGAGTGTCGACTAAGTTAGCGTACAATCAGAGAAATTGAAATGATAGGAAGACAGAAGTATTTTAATGTAAGTTTACAAATGAAGGTTGAGTTGACTTACAAAAATAGTGGCAAACGGAAAATTTATCTGGGTGAAAGGGAACAGTTTAACAAAATAAACATGTGATTCAGTGTTTAATGGAGGAATAGGGGATAAGAGTGATGACAGAAGTGAGGAGAGGTAGAAGTGATTGTAAATTAGTAATTAGAAGGTAATGGGGAGCACGAATACAGAGATGTGGTATCGACCCATTACCAAATAAGAGTTGTAGAAATAAATATATCAATATCAATGTCACCTTAAGTAATGTAATGTAACATATCTTTTGTAACATTTACAGTATCTGTCAATAGTAATCCACCATGCACTATGATGAAGATCGAGCACTTAATGTATTTATTTGATCTACAAGTTCAGTTTATGAGAGGTAAAAAATAACGTAGAGCCGTGAAATGCACGTGAATTAATTACATGTGCTTGTCAGTTTGTGTGTATGTGCTTCTGCTTGTGAGAAAGGAGGAGAGATTATATTCAATGGCAAGTCTGCACTGACACACATAAATGCGGTATCTGCAAATTGTGAATGCAGTTGGCAAGGCTTGTACAGCCCACGACCCAGTTCCCGCAAGTGAACGCCTTAAATTAGCTGACAATTACAAATGTGCATGACGTCAGCGAGGCTACACGAGTTCGCCTAACCTTCGACCTCGTCTCGGACTGGTGCTAACAATCGATTTTGTATCGTCTTCCGTAATAGTAACACACTCAGTAATTTGTGTGCTGCGAAACAAAAGGGTACAGTCTGTTACCTACCAAAATGTGGCGAAGTTTGCTTTTAGTTTTTCAGTTTTGTGAGGCTTAAAGGTCTTCAATTTTTAATATTTTAATAGGTTATTTTACGACGCTTTATCAACTGCTATCGTTATCTAGCGTCTGAGTGAGATGACGGTGACAATGCCAGCGAAAGGAGTCCAGGGTCCAGCGCCGAAAGTTACACAGCATTTGCTCTTAATGGAAAAAAAACTCAACCAAGTTACTTGATACAACCAGTATTTCAACCCGGGTCCACTCGTTTCACGGTCAGACTTGTTAACCGTTACTCCATAGCGGTGGACGAAAGATTTTTATTGTAAACTATTATATTACTGTATAATATCACTATTCGAATTGATAAAAATACAGAGGAGGTAAAATTTTCGTTCTCATATTAATTTTTATTAATTTTTAACTATATCAATTATTATTATTATTATTATTATTATTATTATTATTATTATTATTATTATACCAAATTGGGTTTTAAATTTATTGTTATTATTATTGTTGTTGTTAACGTCCATTTTTTTTTTTTTTTTTTTTTTTTATTTATTTATTTATTTATTTATTTATTTATTTATTTATTTATTTATTTATTTAATACTTTACACTTGAGCTACATTAGGCATTGCAGCCCGAAAGAGCAGAAGCTCGTGCTCGGGCGTAGTTCAGATCAGTTATACAAAATATATCACAAAATTAATAGAGTTCTTTGAGCACAATAACATTAATAAATGGTAAAATACATACAGCATGTAATAATAGGGTCTATATACAAATAGAGAATACAAAAGTACATAAATATTGGAGTATCAATTTTAACTCAATTAGCTTAAACAATTAAATAATTAATCTGATTTGTTTCTTAAATCTGTGTGAGTTAAGTGTACTTAGCTCAGGGTAAGCTCTAATTAATTCATTATATATTTTGGGTCCAAAACTTCTGCTGTGTTTTAATTCAGCAGTTGTGTAGCGTTTGAGAGTATTTAGAAAGAAACTGTAGTTTTGTCTCGTATGGTATTCGTGAGGATCAAATTTAAATTTATTGTGGTTTTTATGGAAGTAAATCAGCAATGTTTGTTTATAAATTTGTTCTAGATTTGATACACCAAATTCCTGTAAAATTAATTTTGTTGGGTAATCAAAAGGTTTTATAATTATTGTTGTGGTAACTCATGGTATTTTGAATTTGTGGTGCCATAATAACTCTTTCTGTCCTATGTCATGACTAAATAATTACTAGATAAATCTAAAATGTTTTAATATTAATTCTGTCATTCACAGTTTTCTGCCCAAGGATACGGGCGAATAAATAAGAGGTGGATGAAGTGCATAATTCGATATAAGACACAAAGCGAGTGCAGATTTCTCCTCTCATGTAACCTAAGCCAGGCTAACTTCACGAAAGAAGGTGTGCTATTAATAAGATTAAAATTAATAGTACAAATATTATTGATATAAAAGAAACCTCTTTTGAATGAACACAGGAATTCAGAGATTAGGAAAAAATCCAGAATGATAAAAATCCCCTGTTACGCTGGCTAGTAACATATTTCACTAATGAGAATTAGATTGCATTAGTGTACATATTGTCTCAAAATTGCTAGTTTTTATAAAATGGCTTGTAAGTTTCAAATTATGAAATTCAAACACATTCTTGAAAATTAACAGTTTTGAGTTAATACACTAATGTACTATCGCAGTTAAAGCTTACGTTTCGGTTATTCATTCATTCATTCATTCATTCATTCATTCATTCATTCATTCATTTTATTCTATAGATCTTACATGAGCAATGAAGCTTTAAGATGTGGAACAAGTCAAAATTTTACAATATTACAATTACAATTTTTATAAATTTTTACAGTTTTACAATTTAGTAATTTTCTACAATTTTTACAATATTTTGGCGAGATGTAGTGAGATGAGGTGAGGTCCGAGGATTCGCCAAAAGATTACACGGCATTTGTCTTTTGGTTGGGGAAAACCTCGGAAAAACCCAACCAGGTAATCAAATCAAAGGGGTTGATGCCGAGGACTCGCCATAGACCATCCGGCTTCAGTCCCACGGCTGGGGAAAAACTCAAATTGTATTTAATTAATCTTAACTGTGCACATCCCCCCTATTAATTGTATAGTGTTACAGCTTAATTTCCCTTAATCCCATCTTACGTAATATAATTTTGTGCGAGATCGTGCGTATTTGCTTGGTTTCCGCACAAAACCAATCCGCGAAAAGTCTAAAATTCCACATTCAGTATTCCCAACCGAACACACACAACAATTTCCCTCTTCTTACCGCTTAAGTGACATATTGATTTTACTGCTTTAAGCTTTTAACATATTATTTTTAGAGACGTTCAATATAGTAATAATTATAAATTGGAAACTTACCACTGCAATTTCACCTAAATTGCACTGTTAATTATTGTTTTTAAATATTTGAAAAAATTAAGTAAACTCTGCAACTCCACTAAAGTTACTGCATTCGTGATGCAAGTAACATTAAGGAAGCCGTGAAAAACTCAACAAGATTCCAGACTCATCATTGACTGGGGGAAAGACAGACTATATCATGGCCTGCTGGAGTATAGTAAACACACAAAACATTTTAAAGCAACAATGTTGAAGATAGATATTTTTGTTTTGCAAATTTGCCGTCATTGAACAGAAACCAAGATGGAGATTTCATTGCAACTAATTAGAAATCCCTCTTTCAGGTATGTAATAAACGATCTTCGCACAAAATAATGTACGATACACGAGCGGTATGTTTTCTTTCAATTCTCGGAAATTAAAAAAGCTCAACTACGTTTCGCCTTTTCAGACTTTTCCTCGAACATGAAAACTTCAACATACCGCTCTTGTAACGCATATTACTATTTTTAACTTATTACACCTTTTCGCATTCTTTATTTTTTGGTCTTCATTTCCGTCTCTGAAATTTTCAAACTCCCTGTTTACATTATAATAAGTATAACCCTAACAAACTGATTTAGTTTTGCTCCCGTGCTAAACAGCATTGCCCTGAGTCATTAAATGAACCCGGGGCTTAGCAGCGTCCCTGAATCCCTGTTAATGTATGCAAATATATGATCAGCTTAGCTCCCCCAGTCTGGAACAATCGCCCGAGTTCTTTACATTTCAGATTAGATATGCTACTAAATACTTCAGGTACACATTAAAAAAATTACGTTCCTCACATTGATTTCCCAAACAATGTAACGAAAAATATAAGCAGTTTATTGTGAATAAGCCCTTGTATGACCTCATTAGAGTAAAATGTGATATTAGATGATTAAATATTTAGTTACTTGATCGTGTTTCATCTTATATACAGTTATATTCATTTCTCATTATAAAAATTACGAAGAGAAAATATTTCGATGTAGTAAACATTACAGTACAGTTGGTCTCAAAAATATTCGTCTGCCCGACCTATTGATAAAGAAAGCACTGACCACCAACTTTAAGAACCGTAAAAATTATCCATTAAACTTTAATAAATGTAGCCGCCACTGTGGTTTAGTCGCTAGAGAGCTAGACTTATAATCCTGTGGACCCGGGATCGATCCTTGGCCTACCCTCAATTTATAACTTGTGTTGAGTATTTAAGCGTACCCAAATCAGTGGTTCTTTCATCTTAGAGAAAAGATTGGATTCGCGGGAACTCATTCGGAGAATATGGAGAATGCTTTACAATTTCCCAGTTCCACTTATTGAGTAAATTAACCATTTGGTCAGCCACGTGACAACGTAGTACCATCGTGAAGCACAAATATTTTTTTTAGGAATCAACCCAAACTTAAGTGCGGGATATGATCTTATACAGAATGTCCCATTTTTCTTGACCACCCAAAATAACTTTGTACGCAAGCACCAAATGAAAAATTGATTCATACAAAACAGAGGTCTGCATCGGACGTTTTCGCTCGAGCTCCAAGTAGTTCGTAGCATAATCTGATAGGTAGAGCACATGCATGATGGGTAAAATTGTCGCGAGCGATAAATCCTCGAACGATATTAGCCGAGCGTTAGACATTCGTTCTTGTTACAGTGATGAACTGTGTAGTAACATCATAGATGTTTATCATTTCAAACCATGCAGTGTTTAACTAACCTCTCCATAGTACAACTACAAAACTTGCTTTAAAATGTAATATAAATGTTGTAGGTAAATGTTTCCTCCCCCACACAGGAGTGATTTTGTTTTTTCCACATCAGATAGATGTTATTGGATGTAAATGTAATTATTATAAACAGAGAACACAATCACGATAATGCAAGAACCGTATCAAGTTTTCTAGTAAGAGGAAGGCAATTGATGACATCGTTCTTGCAGCTCTGAGAGGATCCATATTTATACTCCGCAACCATCTCTACGGTCAACAATGATCTTCAACTAATTAATTAGTAGCTACTTATTTATTCAGTCATTTCTTGTCATTGTTGTAAGACTCCCTTCAACATAAACATCTGTATATTATTTATACTTCCAACTGCCTATTGCACAATATGCTCTGTCTTTGTGGCAGCCTGTTAATACAGGGGGCTGTTATCGTTTAGATAAATAAATAAAAAAATTAGTGTATCAATCTTTGCGTCTGTAACAGTTGTCCCGCATGATTATTCGTTTTATTATATTTTCTGTGACGTCATCTCTGTACTAATATTGTTATTAATCTACTGCTATATCAATAATATTTTGTAAAACGTTTCTACATTGTCGCAGTATATAGGCGGAACACTATGTATGGACCTAACATATTATATATGTGGTACATCAAATATTGAATAATTATTAATTAGCAATAATAACTGTATATCGAAGTTTTTTCATACTATTTTATTTATAACTTCATGTTACTGTTATGGAACGTTCCATTAAACGTTTGTCATAAACGCAGAAAATAAAGCCTTATTTTTACCGTGTGAGCAAAACATATGTGTATCTTATCTGTCGCCTTCCATACAAGATAAGACATGTCGGTGAGATGGCCTTGTACTGCGCTTCTATTTATTACGAGCGTATCACGACCGATCGTATCTCACTCGAGGGTGCGACATTCGACCGAGTTCAAGCGAGCGATTTAACTCCAATGCAGCACTCTGATACAAAAGGTGTAGAACTGAAAGGGGGAAATAAATCTGACGGGGAGGCAACCTTGTAGCATTATTTATTAATGAAATATGGGTACTAACATTGTTTTTTTAAGTGGCACTATATATTTATTATTCAGTATTTTAATTAAGATCTGTTCAAAAATGTATCAAATTGGGTCATTCTAATAAAGAAAACGTTAATAAACGGAACGTTATTTGATGCCTTGACGACATGACTCCTGTGAATAGTACCTACAGAGGAAGTGGTTTGACTTTAAGTTCGTGTAAACAGTACGTAGTAATGCTCTGCAGGTAGCCAGGGTAACTCACTCTAAGTAGCTTTGGTTTACAGTAAACAAATGAAACCAAATGTAGCGCAAACCACTCAATGATGAGTACTCAGCGGAATAAAACCAATACATTTATATGATCACGGTACAATTTATTAACATACATACCTAAATTACTTAACCAAATTAATTTCAGAATATAGGTTAAACGTTAATATAAATTGAACATGTTTATATTGGTATACATATTGAGTTTAATGTTCTTGTTACGCGTAATGATAGTTGTTTTAATTATTATGTGCTATAATTGAATTAGATGTTTTTAAATAATAACTTAGCTTTCACCATTATATAATTAAATAATTAGAGTGATACAACAATTAACACACTGTTGTTTTAATTTTGTAATATGCTTTTATTGTATTTGATTTTAAGATTAGCAGACATTTCGTCAACGATTAATTTTGTCTTATTGTGATATTCGTCAACTGAAAAACTCGACACGGGGAATGTCGACAACTGATACTTCGTCAACAAAATATTTTGACTATTTGTGAAATTCGTTAATACTATGCGTACGCCAATTGAAAAATTTCACGAGAACGAATGGAAATAATGAAGAGTAAAAGCGTAAATTTTATTTGTACTATTTATACATCATCTACGTTATCTATGGAAATAATAAAATGGGAAACGTAAATTTTATTTGTACTATTTATACATCATCTACGTTATCTATGGAAATAATGAAATGTGAAACGTAAATTTTATTTGTACTATTTATACATCATCTAATTTGTCAATGGAAATAATGAAATGTGAAACGTAAATTTTATTTGTACTATTTATACATCATCTAATTTGTCTATGGAAATAGTGAAATGTGAAACGTAAATTTTATTTGTACTATTTATATATCATCTACGTTGTCTGTGGAAATAATGAAATGTGAAACGTAAATTTTATTTGTACTATTCATACATCTACTGTACATTGTCTTCTCCATATAATTTCATATTGTAGCTGATTGAGCGTAAGTAACGACATATGTCATTGTTTGTTTTATATTCATCATATATTTCCGCACAATATTTTCAATTCTAGTCTGATTTATTATATATTTATTTTAATGGGCCGCTTAACATTGTTGTGTTCCCCCGTGTTATAGTTATGTTTTTTTTTTCATGCTGGTCCTTGCAAATGTAGTAGAAACTTCCAGATATTAGCATTGTGAGTAACAATCATTTTCTGGAATTTAGTTCTCTAACATAGGCCGGCCTCTGTTGGATTGTACTAGCCTTGGAACATCGAAACTTTTGGTTAGAATCTGCACTAAAAATCAATACATGTTATTACAATTTCATGCAAACAATAATTGTATCAACGAAATATTATGTGTTGACGAAATGTTATGTGTTGACGAAATGTTATGTGTTGACAAAATGTTATGTGTTGAAATGTATGTGTGGACGAAATGTTATATATTAAGGAAATGTTATGTGTTGACGAATTGTTGTGTGTTGACGAACGAAATATTATGTGTTGACAAAATTTATGTGTCGACGAAATGTTATGTGTTGACAAAATGTTATGTGTTGAAATTTATGTGTGGACGAAATGTTATATATTAAGGAAATGTTATGTGTTGACGAATTGTTGTGTGTTGACGAACGAAATATTATGTGTTGACAAAATTTATGTGTCGACGAAATGTTATGTGTTGACAAAATGTTATGTGTTGAAATTTATGTGTGGACGAAATGTTATGTATTAAGGAAATGTTATGTGTTGACAAAATGTTATGTGTTGAAATTTATGTGTGTACGAAATGTTATATATTAAGGAAATGTTATGTGTTGACGAAATGTTGTGTGTTGACGAACGAAATATTATGTGTTGACAAAATTTATGTGTCGACGAAATGTTATGTGTTGACAAAAATGTTATGTATTGACGAAATGTTATGTGTTGACTAAAATGTTATGTACTGAAAAGAAGTCCTTGTGCGAATTTTCCTCTTGACTAAAATAAATGTAGGCGAAAAGACTGTTGACGAAATAACTGTAGCCATATTGTTCGTTGACCAAAAAGATTTTTACGAATTGTCTGTAGATTAATGCTGTCTACGAAACGTCCTGGAAACGATTTTAGAATTTGTTCCATTATCTATTTCATTGAATATGCTAATACTATCACATTTGTTCCCAATGTACTATATCAGATATTGAACCTATGCCTGAAGCTGTCAGTCGACGAAAATGTTTGCAATTTATTTTATTAATAACGTCAACAAATTATTATATGTCTAAATATTTGTTGTTGTTTTAAAACCTTGATACGTCATTTTGACTGAAATATATTCAATGAAATAATCTAATATATTTTGAATTATCTCAGTGTTCTTTAAGAATTTCTTCTGTTGAAGATCAGAATGCGTTGGTGTTATTGGCTGTAATTACTATACTTGTGTCATCTGGAAATACTATTGGATAACCTACATTTTTAAAATCTGTTAAACAGGCCCTTAGATGTAGAATACAATGATCAGTTGATACTTTTAGATTTAAAAGTTATGGATAAAAATTGATTAGTTCAGAGGATTCAAACGCAGTTAGAATTGTAACGGTGTATATCGAAATTATTGCAAATAAAACTGAAAATTTTCATTACATCTATTTGGTTGCGTAAAACGAAACAAAAAACTGAAGCGACAGCGGCATTGTGGCGGAACTGTTTGACTGATAGACGCGGGTTTGCAGCTCGCCTGCAGCCACATTCAGTGAATGATGAGCGAAGGGAAAAAGTTAATATGGTGGCACACAGGGGAAGGTGCCAGCGGTTGTTATGACTGTTTGTTTTGCTGCAGCTAATTAAAGTTCGGTTGATGTCTGTTTAAACAGCAACATGAGGGCCAAAAACCCCTTCACCTCTCAGCATCAGATGGACCCTGTCCAGTCTGGTCTGCCTGGCTGCTCGAAACTTCGGAATTCGACTGTTTTAGCTTGCATTACGAAGCGAGAAAACATTCTTTAATTATACAGTCTGATCTGTTTGAGAAGACATAAAATAAAATGAATATAACATTTATAATGGGGTGCTGTAGAATTCATTTCAGAATAAGTATCATAAGACTTTCTTGCGCTAAATTTTAACGTACCTTGTTAACATGTTTCGACCTATTTTCGGTCATCTTCAGAACTGGTCGTTGTTGGTCTTGGCGCCTCTTGTTTCATGTTAGGGTGCGTTCGTAGTGTAGAGTCAAAGAGTGTATGTGCTTTGAAATTGAGTTGTGTGTTGAGAATATCGTTGGGGTGTGTTTTCGTGTGTCTGTATATTTCATATTGTTCTAGTGTGTTGAGTTTCTGGCTTTTAGGTTGGATGTGCAGTATTTCCATGTCTGTGTTGATGTCTCTGTAGGTGTGGTTGGCATTTGTGATGTGTTCTGCACGTGTCGTGTTTCCAATGGTGGACATGTTGAGGTCTAATTTGGACAAAACTCCCATTCTTCTAGAATGCATGGACAAATTATTATTTCTCAATAAATAGCAACAGTTCTCATTTTATCACATTTTTATTTTGTGTCTTCTTTAAACGGATCACCCTGTACATTTTCGTGTAACAATGTATATCGGAAGAATTAATGTATGAATAAATGTCTGTAAATGAGTGAATGAATTTACTTACATAGGAAGGTAATATTTGTATGTAGGCCTATTCTTCGTTATCTTTTGTAGCTATATGCATATTCTTGATTTTTTGTATGATTGTATATATGATTTACATACTTGTGTATATGTGTGTATGTGTGTCTATATGCGACTGTAGGGTTGCTTTAGAGTCTTCCTAAACCCCTCCTTCCTTCTGATTGGTAATGTAGCGCTCTTAGAGGTAACCGTTCCTCTGAAATTCTTACGCTCGTTTCATTAACATTATCGCGTCTTAGTTCCTATCATTATAGGCTTGTTGTATAATATACTATAGTAATAATGTTATTTATTATATGTTTATTTTTTGTATTCCACAGATATTGGAGAAAAAATTGGAAGTATAAGGGTACAGTACAACAGTTATTAATAGATTTCAAAAAGGCATATGACTCGGTTAAGAGAGAAGTATTATATGATACTCTTATTGAATTTGGTATTCCCAAGAAACTAGTTCCATTAATTAAAATGTGTCTCAGTGACACGTACAGTAGAGTCCGTATAGGTCAGTTTGTATCTGATGCTTTTCCAATTCACTGCGGGCTAAAGCAAGGAGATACACTATCACCTTTACTTTTTAACTTCGCTCTAGAATATGCCATTAGGAAAAGTTCAGGATAACAGATAGGGTTTGGTATTTAACGGGTTACATCAGCTTCTTGTCTATGCGGATGATGTGAATGTGTTAGGAGAAAATTCACAAACGAATAGGGAAAGCACGAAAATTTTACTTGATACAAGTAAAGCGTTAAATTTAGAAGGAAATCCCGAAAAGACACAGTATATGATTATGTCTCGTGACCAGAATATTCTACGAAATTGGAGATTTATCCTTGGAAGAGGTGCAAAAATTCAAATATCTTGGAGCAACAGTAACGAATATAAATGACACTTGGGAGGAAAGTAAACGCAGTATAAATCTGGGAAATACCTGTTATTATTCGGTTGAGAAGCTCTTGTCATCTAGTCTGCTATCAAAAAATCTTAAAGTTAGAATTTATAAAACAGTTATATTACCGGTTGTCGTGTGTGGTTGTGAAACTTGGACTCTCACTTTGAGAGAGGAACAGAGATTAAGGGTGTTTGAAAATATTTGGGGCTGAGAGGGATGAAGTTAAGGAGAATGGAGAAAGTTACACAACGCAGAGCTGCACGCATTGTATTCTTCACCTGACATAATTAGGAACATTAAATCCAGATGTTTGAGATGGGCAGGACATGTAGGACGTATGGGCGAATCCAGAAATGTATATAGAGTGTTAGTTGGAGAGTGAAGGAAAAAAGGACCTTTGGGGAGGCCGAGACGTAGATGGGAAGTAATATTAAAATGGATTTGAGGGAGGTGGGATATGATGGTAGAGACTGGATTAAGCTTGCTCAGGATAGGGACCAATGGCGGGCTTTTGTGAGGGCGGCAATGAACCTCTGGGTTCCTTAAGGCCAGTAAGTAAGTAAGTAAGTAATAATGTTATCTGTTATATGTTTATTTCGTTATTCAATACTAGAAAACTTGTCTAATTAAATCCCGGGCTTCTTTGAGTCTTACTTGAAAAACAGGGAATTTTCTGCGAATACATTTGATCACGAATAACCAAGCCTGCACACATATTGTGAATAATGAAGCTGTAAACAGTAGAAACCATCTTTTGTCGGGAGTGTTAAAGAAGTGTGCATTCAACACATTACACATTGTTCTAAGTCTCTAAACTGTATGTTGATTCGGCTGCTTTTGAGTCCAGGAATCGACGGCGTTGCCTCTAATTGGTGTCGTTGCGGTGTTAATTTCCGCAGTTTATTAAATCTTGTCGTCTGCCTCAAATTCGCGCAGTCCGGGCTTCATTAAAATCCGTGGAACATCGAATACGCAAGTGCTAAAAATGGAGCCAAGTCTTAATTGCTTTACCCGCTAATTGGCAAGTAAGTTTCTGAGCTCGGAGACTGGATTCCTCCTAATTAATTCCATACGTCACTTCCGCTATAAATACCACTTGTGTAAGGCCCAGAGTTGGGAGCGCCTCGCTTCATAACCGTCTGCTGCTTTGCGACCTTACAAGGCGTTGTTGGATCTGTGGCTGCTCTTGTGTACAGGCCTTATTCAAGGACGGTTACTCAACTACAGAATCTTCCGAAGCTTGGAAAAATGGAAGAGAACTATTATCGCAATTAAAATACGTTGACGGGAGTTTTACCTTTTAATTGCATAATTTTTATCTTATGTCCTCAGTGATCAGTGTGCAGAACTTGGGGAATTTCTGGAGATAATTAAAATCCTCCCGAAATGTAGCGGAATTTATTTATTTATTTTTATTTATTATCAATTTACATTTGAAATGAATACATATGTATAGATACCCGAAATGAGCATATGCTCGTGCTCAGGTACAGTCCAGTAGTCTACATAAATTTTACAGAGATCAATGATGATGTTGATGATAGAAATAATAGTAACAATAATAATAATAATAATAATAATAATAATAATAATAATAGCATAATCGTGACAGAAATGATACAAAGATTTAAATACAAAATAATTCATTAATAATAATAATAATAATAATAATAATATTAATAATAATAATAATAATAATAATAATAATAATAATAATAGTGATAAAACAAAAATATTTACAATCATAAAATAAATACTAAGACGGATAAAATAAAATATAAAACTACTAGCGAGAGTTAACACAACTTAAATAAGCATATAGCCTAATAACTGGAAAAAATGCCAAACTCGAAAATCAACAGAAAAGTTCGTTGTATCGCAGACGACAGCAACCGCCGTATTGACATTGTGTTGTGCATTAATGGTAGTAGGGGAGCTGAATGTCTACGTAACTGCCGTTCTCTTCGAATCTTCTCGTACAATCATGGGAAGTTAATGCTGTAAAAACAAAATGTCTACGAGTCAAACTGTTCATTATTACCAGGATAAATACAAATAAGACTGAAATATATTAATCTAGTTTCAGTTATAGATCTCCCCTTTTGTGCAAGAGGCATCATATCAAAATATTTTATGAATCGCGGGAAAAATATAAATTTCAAGAACTCTCTAGTGACAAGAGATAGTGACAAGTACAATCAAGTGTATCTGTGGCGATGCTAAGAAATCATTTATTGGCGATATACACTGTTATTAATTAAGAAAATGATCTAATTGTATTTATTACAATGTTTTATCTTATAGGTTACATGCATCAGATAAATACAATAAAATTTAGTAACCATATAATGCTAGTAACACTTAAAAAAATTATAATAAAATCTATCAAATATCATACAAACATTTTCCCTTTATTTTTAAACTTAAGAATGTGTAACTTGCTTAGGTCTGGATTATTTTTCAATATTCAATTATATAGTCTTGGTCCATAATTCCTACTGTGTCTTAATCCAGCTGTAGTGTGGCAACTAAATTTAAAAAAAATCATGTTATGAGATTAAGTTTGTACAGGGACATCATTTTATTTTTACTAAAATTTCTAATATTAACCTGGCTATACCTTTGGATCAACGATTAAGAACCGGAAACACAGTTTGCTACTTTCTTCCACGACTGGATTTCGATGATACTGGCGTATTATACAAACAAATTACTTCACTAGGTATAGGAGGGAAGAAAAGTAGTTCATCCATTTACGTAAACTAGGAAATATCGCGATTTTGAGTTTGATAATTTTCATTAGGTTTTTGTTTGATCAAAATACAGTACAGTATTAACAATAAGTGTTTTTACTCACGAACTGAGCTGTCCATGTGGACGTATTCATTATGCAGTATATATTATACTGTCTACAACACATTAGCATACACTATAGAGAATTAAGTTAAATTGAAAAAATAATCATAATATGGATATTTAAACACATTTTTTTAAATGGTGGCCGTTCATTTCGATACAGGCTTCAGTCCTAATGTGCATATTATCGCACTATAGACTATTGTACGTAATTCCAATTACCAGGTTCGTACTTCGTATCAGTAACTCACGTTGAAATAATTCTGTACCTACTCTATAAAAGATATCTTACGTACTGTAAATTCAATCTTCACTTCTGCCCGATCCGAAAAGATAAAATTACTCAGACATGCTATCTACTGTCCGTCCAAGTGGTTACGTCGCAGCGTCGTAGAAAGGGAGGAAATCACGTGACTAATTACTTAACGAGGTCCTTTTATTTAAGTTATTTTAACAGCTGTATAATATTACGTAGACGTCCAATTCCTAACAGAAATTAATGTTTTCAGAAAAGAGCTAAGACAGCCCAGCCACTAGCCTTTACAGAGAGGCGAATAGAAGCAGGTGGGGGAAACCGGGATGCGACGTAGGCAAATGGAAAATGATGCAATATTGAAAGCTCTTTCGTCACTAGAAAACGCGAACATATTTTTGGAACGTACTGTTTACTAATGACCGTAAGGCTACTATGACTGTATGCGGTCTTGGATCTGTGTGGAGGAAGGTTGAACTTCATTAGTAGAAGGGGTGGGAGTGAAGTACATTAAAAAACTCAGGTACAATAAAAATTGAAGTGAAAATAAAATGATGAGTGGATGTGCGTGATATTATTAGAAGCACAAATTATTGTATATTGTTCCTTATTCAAATTTATTCCCAATACTTTTCGATTGCAGCGATATTTTACTACTTAATTAACTTATTATTCCCAGAACATGAATTTTACCAGCAATCGAAAAGTACTTACTTCTTTTAAGGAACCCGTAGGTTCATTGCTGCCCTCACATAAGCCCGCCATCGGTCCCTATCCTGAGCAAGATTAATTCAGTCTCTCTAATCATATCCTACCTCAGCCATTGGCGTGGCTCAGTCGGTTAAGGGGTTACATACAACTTAAGGCAGTAAAGTTGTTCCTCCATTACTGCATCTTGAACAATAATGAAAATTAGTATGTGTAAAACACTGAATTTTGTGTTACGTGAAAAAAAAATATTTTTACGATTTAAAATAAAAATTATTTATACAATTTTTGTTCAAAATTCAGTTCACTGTGCAGTGATGAAGCTTTTTCCACATACCTATAAAACTATCCAACATTCTGTGATGAAATTTTTTGTGTCTATTTATATATGTCATATCTACAATATGAAGCAAGATCACTTCTCTACCTTTGATAGATTGTCTGACAAAAAATTAATTAATTTAAAAAAAATGAAATTTCAACAAACATATGCCTATGATAAGAGTATTACAACAATTTCACAGGATTCAACCGGGGAGGAATCTGATTAACTTTGAAAGTTTTCGACATTAAACAAATTGATTATTTTATTTTATTAAAATATTTTCACAAAAATCTCAATAACTTTGAAAGGTATATACATAAATATAGAACTAAAACTACGAATTCTCTGCGTATATCTGAACTTAAATGTAAAACCAATGCAGATTTTTGTCATAGCATGAATCAAGGTCCCAGATGATTAAAAAATTTTTATTCCAGTAGGCTATAATTTTAACCACGAATCCTCTCCAAATTAATAAAAAAATAAATAAAAAAATTGTATTGGATTTATAGTTTGGGTTTAAACATATTACCATCACTTTTTGATCTGTATTAACTCTCAATTTTAATTTTATTTTTGTCTGCATTAGAATCCCCTCCTGAGCACGAGTCTTACTCATTCAGGAGTGGGCTAGTTTATCTTACATTGCATTAACTTGTATTCATTTCAAACTTGCTAGCAATAAAATGAAATGAATATTACCTACAAAGTCCAATCAATATATTTCCGAACTGCACTTGCATTTATTGCAGCGTTAAACATACATACGCTTTTCACTGAAGATCATTTCTTCCATGCCATGCTTATTTACTATAAAATTATTCATGATATATAATATTAACAAATGTGTGTATTTTTTTACCTTTTATTTCATTCGATTATATTCATGTTTTTATTGAATGTCACTGGCTTCTTTCTGATTGTCAATTTTCTTCTTCTTCTTCTTCTTCTTTTTGCTCTTGTGTGTTATTTATTGGTTTCAATTAAGTTACTGTATTTAGTAAACTGTCCTTGTAAATTTTATGTTATATTATTGGCTAAGACCACACAGTACACGAGCCTGTGTCTGACGTTAGTGGCTAGAAAAATTTGTGTTTTATAATTACTTAATTTGTACTCACTAGCTAGCTAGTTAAATAAATAAAATGCCTGTTGAGTCAGTCTATCAAACAGCGTCAGATTGCCTTTAAGAACTGAGTTTCTACACGTCATTTCGTGCAAACATATCAAGGACCTATTGCGATTTTTCCTGGATTGTCTCCATATACGCCTTACAGCTAGTCTACTTCTCTGTCTTTCAAGTGATGCATTTAGTATAGATTTCAGGTCGTTCTCTTGTTCTAGATAACTTCTCCGTTTTCTATGTCCTGTGTGTTGCCTACATTCAGGGCAGTCCCGGAACTTATTGATTTCCCCATATATAAGAACATATAATATACTTAGAGCCTATAGATTCAGAACCAGATTAACGTTTTTTCAGTAATAGAGGCATATGCTAATAACATAAAAATGTGCATTTAGTATGCATTGTGTATTTCAGGTTCTATAAGTAAATAAATACGTTAGAATATACTTTTTAGGTCTACATGTATCCCGACTTTAAGTACGTAACATTACATAATAATATAAGTAAATTAAATTTTTTAAAGTTTGTTATTACAGAGAAAAGAATAAGTAAAGCATTTTGCTTTCAGACTTGTCTTCATTAAATAAATATGTTTCAGTAAAATATTGTCGCTGGACCTTATTCTGTTTACAAAATACTAAGTCTTTATTGAAGTTTAAGAATTAGTGAATAAATACGAAATAATATATACTCTAAAAGCTAATCACTCCTAAATCTTTTATGGCAATGTTTCTACTAATTTATATATTAATTTTAACTATATAAAATCCCAAAAACAAATAATAAAGGTGATAAGACATCAAGAAATGAAGAAAAAAATGTATTTTATGAGTCCAAATTTTTTGGAAAAGAGAATAGTCATTATTTCGGCTGCTTTACCCGGTACGTACGCTGAGAAGCAGTCGTTTGTTACTCTGTTGTGTATTGATATGTGTTGGGTGTTGGATTCAAGGTCATTTCAATAACATTTACGTTCAATCGAAATGTAAATAAATAACCGAACAATTATCAATCTTAAAAACATGGTATTTTACAAATTAAAACTAAAGTTATAAGAAATAATTAAATTTCATTGAACATTTTTTTTCACTATACCTATATAATTTTGGCAGTTTATATTTTTTACACCCTGTATAAGTGCCTTATTATATTCATCTCACTATAAATAAGAGTAAATGCAAAATCGCAACTTTTCCCGCCAAAAATAGGTGAATTTCAAAGACTTAAAGTCCAGGCCACAAAAGCAAATTTTTAGGTGAATAATTACATTTTCATGACGTTTAAGACATAAGCAATTAGCACTTACTACGCATGGGCAAAAGTTTTGTTACATGGTGAAATCAAACCCGGGTGAACTGGTATTTATAGCGATAAACGCTGTCACGTGAACCACAGCTGAGGGTATCATTGACACATGAAATGTTTCATTTTGTGTAGATCTTGAAATCCATTCATTGCATCATCAGAATGTTTCCCCTGTACTTGATATGACAAGCAAGTTAGAAAGCGCCCCTTCGTTGCGTGATGCGTAATGCGGGTAATAATTCGCAGAGACCAGTGCGTGCCGCACTACAGTTAGCTGCAGTCCCCTACTAAATTATGTGTTTACATTATACACAATATTGCTGTGATAAAACAATGATACACGCAGTGAAAGTAAATTTCAGAAAGAAAAAAAAGCTCTGAAAAAATTAAAAATTAAAACTCTTAATTATAATTATATATGTTTTTGTATTAGCTTTGCGCTTTCGTTAGCATTCTAAATCACTGGCAAAAGGCCAAGCTACATAAGTCCCTGGGAACCAAAATTTTCGCGAATGCAATAGAATTGTTCTGTGTTACATTTGTTTGACATACTTATAATATGAACAAAAGTATAAATCATAAAATTATCTCACAATATTTTCGCTTATATTTATGAATCATACTTTTGTTCATAAACGTCTGCCTAGTTAGCTCCGTGGTAGCGCGTCTGCCTGCAGAGTAACCGGCCCGAGATCGATTCTCAGTGGGGTCAGAAATTTTCGTGTAAAATTCCTACTTCGGGACTAGGACAGGTGGCGGTGAAAAACTTGTAATCACTATATTTTTATTTAGTTATTTATTTACTTATTTACTTATTTAATTAATTTATTTATTTATTTACTTATTTAATTTATTTATTTTATGTATTTATTTATTTACTTATTTATTTATTTATTTATTTATTTATTTATTTATTTATTTATTTATTTATTTATTTATTTATTTATTTTATTTAATTTATTTACTTATTTATTTAATTAGTTAGTTAGTTTGCTAATAATTGTAACATAATATATATATATATACATACAGAAAAACTTTAGCTCGCCCCTGAAAGAGTAGAACTCGTACTCAGGGGCGGATTCCTGAAATGAAATTAAGAAGTATACAATACAATTTGTCTTATGTATACTACGCAATAGGAATATATAAATTTAAATTTACAATTTATCAATTTTTATAAAATCCATACATAACTTTTTAAATTTAATACTAGAAGTATTAGAATTGACAAGATTAGGCTATTTAAATATTGGACCTAAATTACTACTATGATTAAATACTGTATCAGTGTTGCATTTTGGTTCAAAGAATCTTAAAAAATTCATACCTTTTGTTTTATAACTATGAGAATATAATTCAACATTATTTCGATTTTTATGTATGATTTTTACTAATACAGTATAATAAATGTGTCTTATTTTAAGAACGTTAAATTCTAAAAACAATTTTTGAGATGGAAAATCAATAGGTTTTTGAAGACATATTTTAATTATTTTCTTCTGTAATAAATAAAGAGGATTAAAATTGGATTTAAATAAGCTAGCCCATCCTGTAATGCATACATAATTACCGATTAAAATAAAGTTAAGTATATTGTGCGTAATAATAATTCTGCACCAATATGTCTGGATTAATCCCAAATACTCTCCACAGTGCATATGAAGATATGCATATCAGTCACTGTTGATAGTGATTCGTTTGTCTTACTCCACAGCTTGGGGATGTTTATTATTGGATAATAAATCTTACAAGATTGAGGGTGAGGCGAACCCATGGGCCCAGTTCATGAAGTAAATAAAACAGATGGAAAAGTATGTGTAATGTAATTTGCACCCTTTACGTGTGTAAGTCTAGGAGTTGGGTGATTTGAAACAAATTCCCTCCTCACAAAGTCCTTTCCTCAGACATAATGAGAGAGTAGGGGGAAGTAAATTAATGGAGGGACGAATAAGGGGGTGGGGGGTAAAGGTGTTGAGGAGTAGCCTAATTGGTAGGGGTCCGATTACAGGTATTGACTGGCAGAGAAGTAATTAACTCAGCTTGTTACGTGTGTTGCAGCAATCAAGGGGCTGCCGTGCACGGTGTACAACAGAACGTACGATAATGGGGAGACCTTCCTCCTGGACTGTCGGACGCAATGCGCATGCCAGGTGAGTTGCAAGTGCTTCGATTCTATTTCAAGATTGGCTTTCAAGTTGTTTCAATGGAAAACTCTGCAGGGTCCATCTTTGCTTTCTTTATAACTGAAATCCAATAAACAGAAAGAAATGTAACAACATTTTCGCACAAAAGTGAAAGCAGCCTTAATGGACGTTAGGATTAAAGATATTTCTATTTTATTTTATTTTAGCTTATTTTATTTCATTTTATTTTATTTCATTTCATTTTATTTTGTCTCAATGAAACTTACAGCAGACTCCGTATAGGCCAGCTTCTGTCTGATGCTTTTCCAATTCACTGCGAGCTAAAGCAAGGAGATGCACTATCGCCTTTACTTTTTAACTTTGCTCTAGAATATACCATTAGGAAAGTCCAGGATAACAGAGAGGGTTTGGAATTGAACGGGTTACATCAACTTCTTGTCTATGTGGATGACGTGAATATGTTAGGAGAAAATACACAAACTATTAGGGAAAACACGGAAATTTTACTTGAAGCAAGTAAAGCGATAGATTTGGAAGTAAACCCCGAAAAGACGAAGTATATGATTATGTCTCGTGACCAGAATATTGTACGAAATGGAAATATAAAAATTGGAAATTTATCCTTCGAAGAGGTGGAAAAATTGAAATATCTTGGAGCAACAGTAACAAAATATAAATGACACTCGGGAGGAAATTAAACGCAGAATAAATATGAGAATTGCTGTTATTATTCGGATGAGAAACTTTTGTCATCTAGTCTGCTGTCAAAAAATCTGAAAGTTATAATTTATAAAA
This sequence comes from Periplaneta americana, assembly GCA_025594305.2. NCBI lineage: Eukaryota > Metazoa > Arthropoda > Insecta > Blattodea > Blattidae > Periplaneta > Periplaneta americana. The sequence continues at coordinate 13,210,306 of JAJSOF020000035.1, forward strand.
CAGTTATATTACTGGTTGTTCTGTATGGTTGTGAAACTTAGACACTCACTTTGGGAGAGGAATAGAGATTAAGGATGTTTGAGAATAAGGTCCTTAAGAAAATATTTAGGGCTAAGAGGGATGATATTACAGGAGAATGGAGAAAGTTACACAACGCAGAACTGCACGCATTGCGTTCTTCACATGACATAATTAGGAATATTAAATCCAGACGTTTGAGATGGGCAGAGCATGTAGCACGTATGGGCGACTCCAGAAATGCATATAGAGTGTTAGTTTGGAGACCGGAGGGAAAAAGGCCTTTGGGGTGGCCGAGACGTAGATGGGAGGTTATTATTGAAATGGATTTGAGGGAGGTGGGATATGATGATAGAGACTGGATTAATCTTGCACAGGATAGGGACCGATGGCGGGCTTATGTGAGGGCGGCAATGAACCTGCGGGTTCCTTAAAAGCCGTACATACATATAAAAAAAGTGGATACAATAATATTAATATATATTAGAACTGAATGAGCAGCGCTCGTGTTCGGTCGCAGTTAAGATATATTTTTAATATAAGAAGAATATATAAATAAAATGAAATAGGAACTAAAAGTAAAATTACAGCTACATAATATAATATTAACATAGAGAAGAATCATATTGGACTCCACAATACCAAACACGAACACACTCCCCAGCAAAACAACTGAAATAAACCGCAAGAAGGAAGAATCCCACTATGCAAATCGATCTTTCAGGTATAACTTCCTGTAAAGTTGATTTGAATAATTTCGAGGAAAAATTATTCGGGGCCGGATATCGATCCCGGGACCTTTGGGTAAACGTACCAATGATCGAAGGTCCCGGGTTCGATACCCGGCCCCGGAACAATTTTTCCTCAAAATTATTCAAATCAACTTGACAGGGAGTTATACCTGAAAGATCGATTTGCATAATACACATTAATGTTCGTTAACAGATAACAACAATTCAGTCACACAGAGTTTGTGTGCACTCAATGTTGGTTGCTTGAAGGTTGTCAGCCCACTTTGAGGTCAGTAGAGGAAAATTTGGATCGGTGTCTGGTAGAGTTCCTGGGTAGCTCAGTTGGCAGAGCGTTGGTACGTTTAACCAAAGGTCCCGGGTTCGATACCCTGCCGCGGAACAATTTTTCCCTCGAAATTATTCAAATCAACTTGACAGGGAGTTATACCTGAGAGATCGATTTGCATAATACACATTAGTGTTCGTTAACAGAAAACCACAATTCAGTCACACAGAATTTGTGTGCACTCAATGTTGGTTGCTTGAAGGTTGTCAGCCCACTTTGAGGTCAGTGAATTTAGAGGAAAATTTGGATCGGTGTCTGTAGAGTTCCTGGATAGCTCAGTTGGTAGAGCGTTGGTACGTTTAACCAAAGGTCCTGGGTTTGATACCCGGTCCTGGAACAATTTTTCCTCGAAATGATTCAAGAATCTCACTAGTTATGATGATGGTTGAAACGAAAGTCGCAACTAGCCAACTAGATAAAATACCATTTTGTTTTTCATATTAACACTAGAAAATCGTTATTATATTAACAATATTTTTTAATAAATGTTTATAATTCATATCTATTACTAATAATAAATCTGTAGCAGAAATTTTTCTGGTAATTTTCGATTTCCAAAAATAATTGGTCCTAACATATATAATTAACCACCCTGAAACCGAAAATCGCTTTTTTGAAATTTTTGTTTTGTATGTCTGTCTGTCTGTCTGTCTGGATGTTTGTTACCTTTTCATGCGATAATGGCTGAACCGATTTATATGAAAATTGGAATATAAATTAAGTTCGTTGTAACTTAGAATTTAGGCTATATGGCATTCAAGATATTTTATTTAAAAGGGGGGTTATAAGGGGGTTTGAATTAAATAAATCGAAATATCTCCCTTATTATTGATTTTCATGAAAAATGTTACATAACAAAAGCTTCTTTAAACATAATTTCCGATAAGTTTTATTCTATGCAAAATCTTGATAGGACTGATATTTAATGAGCTAAATGAGTTTCAAAATTACAATAACAACGCCATCTAAGACGGTGTAATGAAATAAAAAACAAATGACTTCGTCTATAAGGGGCCTTGCACAACAACAATCGAAAGCTATGAAAGATAGCCTACAGAGAATGTTTCTCTGTTTCTAAATTAATCGATTTGTATAATTAATTATTAATTCACCATTGGAAAGTGTAGATTCTCTAGATGGACATAATGCTATAATTACAGTAACTTCTGAGTGAATCGAGGACAGGTAAGATTAAAATAGCTTCTTATGCACAGAAAACTTGATAGGCTATTCTGTATTTTCGTTTCCTGTATTTCCTAACTAATTTTTATGACCAAATGAGTGTCTCTGGATCAAAATGATCGCATTTTAATTTTTTAATACAATTTAAATTAAGTAACATAATAAACGATTTATCCTTCTATCAAATACGAATGTTCCCTGGATCAAATGTCCTATTTTAATTATGTAATTACTTTATATTTATTTCTAACGGGTGCAGCGGAGCGCACGGGTACGGCTAGTATATTAATATTTTTAAAGGCTAACGATCCACTCTTCTAGCACCGTGCCTTCTTAAGTGTTTCAGTTCACTTCTTAACATTAAAACTACTCATACTTTCTTCCTGACCTCTTATAAGAAACTTCATAATCCCTCTTGAGCCGTAACACAACCTACGACAGAATATTACAAAACCGCAATATCCTTTGACACTTTCCTTAAAGACAGAGTCTTGCAATTTAATACGGAGCTTGCAATTTCAGAATCTGTGTTTACACACTCGCTCTATAACATTTAATCTCCCCCAGCAGAAGGTTTTTGATGTGTCATCAAACTCAGAATTTTGAGGCAACAACCAGTGCCCTGGTTTACTGACACTGCGGCTTATAGACGCGTAAGAAATCCCCCGTCTATACGAACTTATGATAAAAGTGACGACAGCGAGATGCAACCTCCTGTCAATAATAAATCAAGTCTACGCCCTATCTAACCCCCAGTCATTAATGTTAAACAAGAACCCCTGCCAAGTGCATTAACAGCCTGGAATTTATGGGACGACAGTCGAGCGCAGCTGCCGTCACGCCGCCCAGTGGTGAAGACACGTAACAGGCCGCAAGCAGATGGATTTTTAATTATCTAGCAGCGCAACTTTTAAATTCAAATCGAACGTTTTAACAGTGTGACGGTCCAGACCAAATACCGCGATTATATGAAAATAAATTATCCATTTCAGAGCAATAATACCTGTGTAAACTAGAGTAATTGGGCAGGGTTTTACTTTCACTTACTTCCAGGTTATACTATTTCATAGCTACAGTATTGCATATGTATAAGCATGATCTTCCTGCACTCAACCAGGAAACCTTTCCAAATCATCTGGCACGAATTTGTTACCGATACTAATTGCAGTTCGTATAGGTCAGTTTCTGTCAGATGCGTTTCCAATCCCCTGTGGGCTAAAGCAAGGAGATGCACTATCACCTTTACTTTTTAACTTCGCTCTAGAGTATGCCATTAGGAAAGTTCAGTATAAGGGAGAGGGTTTGGAATTGAATGTGTTACATCAGCTGCTTGTCTATGCGGATGGCATGAATATGTTAGGAGAAAATCTACAAACGATTAGAGAAAGCACGGGAATTTTACTGGAAGCAAGTAAAGAAATAGGTTTGGAAGTAAATCCTGAAAAGACAAAGTATATGATTATGTCTCGTGACAAGAATATTGTACGAAATGGAAATATAAAAATAGGAAATTTATCTTTCGAAGAGGTGGAGAAGTTTAAATATCTTGGAGCAACAGTAACAAATATAAATGATACTCGAGAGGAAATTAAACACAGAATAAATATGGGAAATGCCTGTTATTATTCGGTTGAGGAACTCTTATCATCCAGTCTGCTGTCAAAAAATCTGAAATTAGAATATATAAAACAGTTATATTACCGGTTGTTCTGTATGGTTGTGAAACTTGGATTCTGACTCTGAGAGAGAAACATAGGTTAAGGGTGTTTCAGAATAAGGTGCTTAGGAAAATATTTGGGGCTAAGCGGGATGAAGTTACAGGAGAATGGAGAAAGTTACACAACGCAGAACTGCACGCATTGTATTCTTCACCTGATATAATTAGGAACATTAAATCCAGACGTTTGAGATGGGCAGGGCTTGTAGCACGTATGGGCGAATCCAGAAATGCAAATAGAGTGTTAGTTGGGAGACCGGAGGGAAAAAGACCTTTAGGGAGGCCGAGACGTAGATGGGAGGATAATATTAAAATGGGTTTGGAGGTGGAATATGATGATAGAGACTGGATTAATCTTGCACAGGATAGGGACTGATGGCAGGCTTATGTGAGAGCGGCAATGAACCTGCGGGTTCCTTAAAAGCCATTTGTAAGTAAGTAAGTAAGTAATGGTATGTTAATAACATATTAGTGGTAGAATGATTGTGACTAGTACTCGAAAAAAACTTATCCACGAAATATTTTCTGTCATAAATTTTGCAGGATCTTTACTGAAAATTGAACTCTTGTCCCAAGAGTTAGAATCTTTGTGTAATACTCATAGGTGAAATGTTATGATGTAGCGAGAATGGAGCATTGGTAGAATAAAACGGCAGTAGGAAACGTATTCTAAAAAACGATTTCAGGTCTCTTTGCATATAAACTTCAAAATATCCCAAGTAAAGCAAATTCAGAACTCATAGATAAGAAACCTGGATTTATAACATCATAATATCTAGTCTGAGTAAAAGTTGAATAATGAATTCTTGTTATCTAGAATTATAAATGTAATCCGAGGCCATTACAGAACTAGGTACTGGCTTTCCGAGATATTGCATGCCTCGCCAAATTGGAATTCAATCCGATATCGCATGCATGCGATCACCTCAACAACACAGTATTATCACTCACAAAATCAGAGCAAAACAGATAAGGCTCTCTTATCCGATCAGAGAGTATGATGCAAGTGTTCTGACGTTAAACAAGGAAATGATTCATCAACTGACACGAGAACCGTCCGAAGTTTTCGCTGAAAGTTCTGCCCCTTTCTGTGAACAGAAGTAACAGGGAACGATTTCGTATAATGATTCATGTTCATTTCACGTGCAGTTGCATTTCAACTGAGTCAGTCTTCTTATTTGAGGGGTTCAGAGCCATAGTGGGCCAAGCGCCATATATTAAAAAGCCTTCTATGCCTAAAGTTGCGAGTTCGATCCCGGGCCAGGTCGATGGCATTTGAGTGTGCTTAAATGCGACATGCTCATATCAGTAGATTTGCTGGCATGTAAAAGAACTCCTGCGGGACAAAATTCCGACACATCCGGCGACGCTGATATAACCTCTGCAGTTGCAAGCGTCGTTAAATAAGACATAACATTTTTTTATATTAAAAACGAAGAAAACAAGGGCTAAAATTAAGTGATTACTCCAGTTCAATGAAACATACAGCCAGTAATATAAAGTATAGACACTAAAACTAAATGATATGTCAATTTTCATTAAACTATGGTATTCAGAGCCATAGTGGGCTAAGCGCCATATGTTAAAAACGAAGAAAATAAGGGCTAAAATTAAGTGATTACCACAATTTAATTAAACATATAGCAAGTAACATAAAGTATGCACATTAAAGCTAAACGATATGTAAATCTTCATTAAACTATGGTATACAGAGCCATAGTGAGCCAAGCGCCATATATTGAAAAGGAAGAAAATAAGGGCTAAATTTAAGTGATTACCACAATTTAATGAAACATATAGCAAGTAATATAAAGTATGCACATTAAAATTAAATGATATGTCAATCTTCATTAAACTATGGTATTCAGAGCCATATTGGGCCAAGAACCATATATATTAAAAACGAAGAAAACGAGGGCTAAAATTGATTACCATAATTAATGAAACATATAGCAAGTAATATAAAGTATGCATATTAAAACTAAATGATATGTCAATCTTCATTAAACTATGGTATTCAGAGCCATATTGGGCCAAGAACCATATATTAAAAACGAAGAAAACGAGGGCTAAAATTGATTACCATAATTAATGAAACATATAGCAAGTAATATAAAGTATTCACATTAGAACTAAATGATATGCCAATCTTCATTAAACTATGGTATTCAGAGCCATACTGGGCCAAGCGCCATTTATTAAAAGCCAAGAAAACAAGGGCTAAAATTAAGTGATTACCATAATTAATTAAATATATAGCAGGTAATATAAAGTATTCACATTAGAACTAAATGATGTGTCAAACTTCATTAAACTTTGGTATTCAGAGCCATAGTGGGCCAAGCGCCATATATTAAAAGCCAAGAAAACAAGGGCTAAAATTAAGTGATTACCATAATTAATTACACATTTAGCAAATAATATAAAGTATGCACATTAAAACTAAATGATACGTCAACCTTCATTAAACTATGGTATTCAGAGCCATAGTGGGCCAAGCGCCATATATTCAAAACGAAGAAAATAAGGGCTAAAATTAAGTGATTACCACAATTTAATGAAACATATAGCAAATAATATAAAGTATTCACATTAAAATTAAATTATATGTCAGTCTTCATTAAACTATGGTATTCAGAGCCATATTGGGCCAAGAACCGTATATTAAAAACGAAGAAAACGAGGGCTAAAATTGATTACCATAATTAATGAAACATACAGCAAGTAACATAAAGTATGCACATTAAAACTAAACGATATGTAAATCTTCATTAAACTATGGTATTCAGAGCCATAGTGGGCCAAGCGCCATATATTAAAAACGAAGAAAATAAGGGCTAAAATTAAGTGATTACCACAATTTAATGAAACATATAGCTAGTAATATAAATGATGCACATTAAAACTAAGTTATATGTCAATCTTCATTAAACTATGGTATTCAGAGCCATAGTGGGCTAAGCGCCATATATTAAAAACGAAGAAAATAAGGGCAAAAGCTATACAAACTGCACACAGTATCTTAGTTATCAAAATGTTCTGGTGCTATTGTATGATATTATCTATGGTTATATAAATACAAAAAAAAAAACAATTCTCAAATAAATTTGCATTTCTAAGAAACATAAAACATAACGTTAAATAAAGCGTAAATATTTTTTTACTTGAGATTGTACACTTGATCTCAAACATAAGAAAAAAAAATCCTATCCATTTAATAAAGGCTTAGTAATTAAATAAAGATTGGGGAACGGATTATTATACACTAAAAGGTAGAGATGGTGTTTCAAATAGGCTACTTGATTGTTTATGCCAAAGTAGATAAAAGTTCAGTCTGGTATGAACAACTGTGGCGATTCAAGGCTTCTTGAAGTTCGAGAATTGATCACTCTCGAAGTCTTGAAACACTCACAAGCAGTCTTTACGTCAACGACGTGACGCATACAACATTGTCGCGCGGGTTTTCGGCTTTGCGGGCGCTGTTAGTCTTGCTTTCTCGATCGTTGTTCAACTCTACTAGATACGCCCTGTAGTGTGTTCATGCTATCTGAATTCTGAGTGCTTGGTGGTTCAGTTTTCTTCATAACCGACGTGTACCCACTGAAGTCTGGTTCCGTTCGTAAACACACAAAGTGGCGTGCTCATCTGCAGCAATCCACTCCGCTTTACCGTGTTATGACTGTATGTGGTGTGGTTAGTGGGATATGAATTGGAGTTAATTCTGCAGCTGACATAAGAAAATAGGTCCATTTTATTTGCATTCCTAATTAAACCATAACGCAGTCCTCTCAGGCCTCGTTAGCACAATCTCTGTCCTTACATCTGCATGTGGTTGTTGGAATGTAAAATCGTGCTAATTCTAAATCTGATAAAGGAAATGGGTGTAAAATTACATTACATTTCATCAATAACTGTAATTGAACTACCATCGGCGTATCTTAGAGGTGACAAGCTTGCCTTCTGACTCGAGGCTACGCTTCGTCGTAGGTTCGATTGCCACTTGGGCTGATTACTAGTTTAGTTTCTCACCGAGGTTTTCTCAGAAGTAAGGCGAATTTCAGATAATCCACACAAAATCTTCGATTGATCTTTCCAAATACAATCTAATTATTCTTCCGTTGCTATAATATAACATGGAAGTTGATACAGCAACGTTAAAATAATTAAATTACGTTATAAGTAAATTGAATCACAGTTATTGTTCTTGTTTCATTTTATTTTATTTATTTATTTATTCATTTATTTATTTATTTATTTATCTACTTATTAATTTCTTTTTAATGTTTGTTTATTTGTTAGGAAATTTATTTGGTTTTATTTATTTATTTATGTACTTTCATTTATTAATTTATTCGTTTTTTGAATGTTTGTTTATTTTGTTTATTTTGGGACTTTTACTTTTTACTTTTTATTTATTTATTTATCTACCTATTAATTTCTTTTAATTTTGCTTAATTTGTTAGGAAATTTCTTTTGTTTATATTTTATTTGCTTATTTATTAACTATTCGTTTCTTTTAATGTTTGTTTATTTTGTTAGGGAATTTTTTGGTTTATTTATTTATTTGTTTATTTATTTATTTTATTTATTTATTTATTTTTATTTGTTTTTGTTTATTTATTTGTTTATTTATTTATTATTTATTTATTTATTTATTTATTTATTTATTTATTTTAATGTACATTTGTTTATTTTGTTAATTTCTTTCGTTTATTTATTTATTTATTTTTATTCATTTCTTAATGTTTATTTGTTTATTTTGTTAATTTCTTTCATTTCTTAATGTTTATTTGTTTATTTTGTTAATTTCTTTCATTTATTCATTTCTTTTAATGTTCATTTGTTTATTTTGTTAATTTCTTTCGTTTATTTATTTATTTATTCATTTATTCATTTAATGTTTATTTCTTTATGTTAATTTGTTTATTTTGTTAAATGTTTTGTTTATTTTGTTAATTTCTTTTTTATTTATTTATTTATTCATTTATTCATTTCTTAATGTTTATTTGTTTATTTTGTTAATTTCTTTCGTTTATTTATTTATTTATTTATTCATTTATTCATTTCTTAATGTTTATTTGTTTATTTTGTTAATTTCTTTTGTTTATTTATTTATTTATTTATTTTTATTTTTCTTAATGTTTATTTGTTTATTTTGTTAATTTCTTTCGTTTATTCATTTTCTTTATTTTGTTAATTTCTTTCGTTTATTTATTTATTTATTCATTTATTCATTTCTTTGTTTATTTGTTTATTTTGTTAATTTTTTTATTTTTTATTTATTTATTCATTTATTCATTTCTTAATTTTTTTGTTTATTTTGTAATTTCTTTTGTTTATTTATTTATTTATTTATTTTTATTCATTTCTTAGTGTTTATTTGTTTATTTTGTTTTTCTTTCGTTTATTCATTTCTTTTAATGTTTTGTTTATTTTGTTAATTTTTTCGTTTATTTATTTATTTATTCATTTATTCATTTCTTAATGTTTATTTGTTTATTTTGTTAATTTATTTATTTATTTATTTATTTATTCATTTATTCATTTTCTTAATGTTTATTTCTTTGTTTATTTTATTTAACTATTTGTTATTTCTTTCGTTTATTTATTTATTTATTCATTTCTTTTAATGTTTGTTTATTTTGTTTTAATTATTTCTTTTATTTATTTATTTATTTGTTTATTTATTCATTTTTTTATTTTGTTTATTTTTTATTTATTTATTTATTTGTTCATTCATTGATTGATTTATTTATTTATTTATTTATTTATTTATTTATTTATTTATTTATTTTTTTTTTATTCATTTATTTATTTTTATTTATTTATTTTGTTATATCTTCATTTGTTTATTTATTTGCTTTGTTCTTTATCATATAGGTTCTTGTTTTTGCATTCTGTGCTATTTTATTGCTTATATTAATTGTTTTTTTTTTGCCGTGTCTTCTTTCCGCTTATCTGCATAGTGCGGTTTTGAACTCCCGACCACGAGCGAGCGTTTGTTCATACGCGAGTAAACTCCTTAATTTATATTTCTGTTTTATTTAAGGTATTTGACATGTTAATTATGTTTTATGTATATAATAGTTTTTAATGTTTTTTTTTTCTTTTGGTTTTCTTATTGAATAATTGTAATAAATGTATTGTATATAAAATATGTATATATAATTAAAAAAAAAACAAAACAAAACAAAATCCGTGCTCTACATATCACGTTAGCATAACCTATTTCAACAATGTATGTACGGATACTGGGATACAAAATCGTACCAATTCTAGTATTAATGTGAATAAATGTCTGTAAAGTTCGTTCGATTTGAATTACTAATGAGAATTGAAACCGTCTGCTGACTGGACCGTGTCTAGCGGGACGCCCGCTTTACGAGCCACGAACTTTATATTTTCTTCGTCGTTACTCATCTGACCCTGTGAAGGCGGATCAGTGGGATTATGAGCGTGGAAAAAATTATGTGCTACAGCGGTTAATAAGTTATGGTCACTGCATTGCGACAGCAATCGAAGTTTGCTAACGGAAGCTCCTCAGAATAGCAGATCGGTTTTCAATAGATGTCGTGGTGTATAAAGTACACGAAGCTGCGGGATTTTACTTGCAAAGGATTTCGGAAATATTACTGTAATCCTCATAGGAGGGTGGAATAAACTGAAGAGAGGTTCATTGCAAATAGATGCAAATGGATGTGCATGTGCAGATCAGAGTTTTTCGGTATTACCGGTAAACGCAACAAAATTATTTTAGCTGTGATTACAAATATTATCTAAGCATTTAGTGTTAAATTTAATCCATCCATGTTAACATTTTTGCCAAGAAACTAGTTCGATGAACTAAAATGTGTCTCAGTCAAACGTACAGCAGAGTTCCTATAGGTCAGTTTCTGTCAAATGCTTTTCCAATTCACTCTGGGCTAAAGCAAGGAGATGCACTATCACCTTTACTTTTTAACTTTGCTCGAGAGCATGCCATTAGGAAAGTCCAGGATAACAGACAGGGTTTGGAATTGAACGGGTTACATCAGCTGCTTGTCTATGCGGACGACGTGAATATGTTGGGAGAAAATCCACAAACGATTAGGGAAAACACGGGGATTTTACTGGAAGCAAGTAAAGAGATAGGTTTGGAAGTAAATCCTGAAAAGACAAAGTATATGATTATTTCTCGTGACGAGAATATTGTACGAAATGGAAATATAAAAATTGAAAATTTATCTTTTGAAGAGGTGGAGAAATTCAAATATCTTGGAGCAACAGTAACAAATATAAATGATACTCGGGAGGAAATTAAACATAGAATAAATATGGGAAATGCCTGTTATTATTCGATTGAGATACATTTATCATCCAGTCTGCTGTCGAAACATCTGAAAGTTAGAATTTATAAAACAGTTATATTACCGGTTGTTCTGTATGGTTGTGAAACTTGGACTCTCATTTTGAGAGAGGAACAGAGATTAAGGGTGATTGAGAATAAGGTGCTTAGGAAAATATTAGGGGCTAAGAGAGATAAAGTTACAGGAGAATGGAGAAAGTTACACAATGCAGATCTACACGCATTGTATTCTTCACCTGATATAATTAGGAACATTAAATCCAGACGTTTGAGATGGGCAGGGCATGTAACACGTATGGGCAAATCCAGAAATACATATAGAGTGTTAGTTGGGAGGCCGGAGGGAAAAAGACCTTTAGGGAGGCCGAGACGTAGATGGGAGGATAATATTAAAATGGATTTCAGGTAGGTGAGACATGATGATAGAGACTGGATTAGTCTTGCTCCGGATAGGGACCAATGGCGGGCTTATGTGAGGGCGGCAATGAACCTCCGGGTTCCTTAAAAGCCAGTAAGTAAGGAAGTACATGTCATGCACTGTTGACATTAAAATTTTCCATTCATTCATTCATTCATAGTGTTCTGCCCAACGGCAGGTCTTTCACTGCAAACCCAGCATTCTCCAGTCTCTCCTATTTTCTGCCTTTCCCTTCGTCTCCTCATATGATTCATTTATCTTAATGTCGCCTATCATTTGATATCTTCTTCTGCCCCGAACTCTTCTCTCGTTCACCATTCCTTCCAGTGCATCCTTCAGTAGGCAGTTTCTTCTCAACCCAGCTAATTCCTTTTCCGCTTTCTGATCAGTTTCAGGATCATTCCTTCTTCACCCACTCTTTCCAACACAGCTTAATTTCTTATTCTGTCTGTCCAATTCACACGTTCCATCCTTCTCCATATCCACATTTCAAATGCTTCTATTCGTTTCTCTTCACTTCGTCGTAATGTCCATGTTTCTGCCCCATACAATGCTACACTCCATACAAAACACTTCACTAGTCTCTTCCTTAGTTCTTTCTCCAGAGGTCTGCAGAAGATGCTCTTTTCCTACTAAAAATCTTCCTTTGCCATTGCTATTCTTCTTTTGACTTCTTGGCAGCAGCTCATGTTACTGCTTATAGTACACCCCAAGTATTTGAAGCTGTCCACTTTCTCTACTTCCTCGTTTAGAATTTGCAAGTTTACCTTCTTTACTTTTCTTTCTAATCTTCCATAATATGATAATTTTAAAGAAATCTTTGCCTCAGTTTTAATATTATTCAGTTTTGAAATCTTGTCACGGGTGAGATCAAAAATGACATCAACCATGACAATGTATGGAGTTTTATTAATATCTTGTGAAGTGCTTGATGAAATAAATAAAGAAGAATAATTGTACTCTGCCATGATCTGCATAAAATAAGAATAATTTCATTTACATGTACAATATAAATTAATTTCGTAATTTGTATTATATTGCTTTCGCGTGTTAAATAATAGGTACAGTACTTTGTTGACTAGTTTCAGCCTGTTAAGGGCTAACTTCAAAACTGGTTGCTATACTGGTCTTCGCTCCTTTTGTTTGTTTCTTGTGAGGGTGTGTTTGTGTAGTGTAATGTGCAGTCAAAGAGTGTGTATGTTCTGAAATTGAGTTTTGTGTGGAGAATTTCATGTGGATGTGTTTTTGTGTGCCTGTATATTTCGTATTGTCCTAATGCAGTGATGTCGAAGCAAGCGCATTTTTCTGATCTTGACGTCGTGCGCGGGCAGCAAGCGCTAAGTATGGAAAGAGGAAGGGTTGTGTATATGAATAAGCAACCTGTCGGATTAAGAAAACAGTGGTGCACAAACTTCAAACGGAACGTGAAGTTTTATATCGTTATTTTTATGTGGCTTCTTTCTGTTTAATATTATTTATATTGACTGTAAAAGAAGTACTAACACTGATTTCTTAATATTTCACTTGTGTTTTAAATCTTAATAACATAATAGAGAGTTAAGAAGGAATATTCACCTAAATTCCATAGTAATATAATATTATACTGTATTAAGTCGATGAAACACATCATTCATAAAGAAAGTGATATTCCAAAGAAAGAGATTGAGTATGACATGATAAGTTGGAATTTATATTGATGGTATCTTTAGCCTTACAAAAGTAATCAAGAAACTAATCAAAACAATATTACAGTACAAAGCAAAGTTACCTAGGTACTGTATCTGTTTTAAGTGTAACTAATAGTACATAACAAAACACTTATCGCATTATGCTTTTAAGGTGATATTTGTGAGCAACTTCCCATCATCAGAATATTAAATTCTTTTCTCGAAATCTGCTGAAGCTATAGAGCTGACATTTTTACAACACATGGGCACGTATCTTTTGCTTATGATGTAAAAGTAGTTGCTTTGTTAATTCATTTTCTTACAAACAATTTCCATGCGAATATTTTCAAAATTTTCAATACACTATCTTCAGTAATACGTATATACGGTACATTAGATTTACGAAAACATTCTGTAAGGCTACTAAATAAATAGGCCTATATCTGAAAATTTCACTTTTCTATACGAAAAGTTGAAGAAATGTTCCTTTTGAATAAAAAAAATCAAACTTGTGAAAAATGAGCGTTGAAGTTAAAACTTACATTTTTATAATGCACTTATTCTCAGACAAATTTAAAAATTAACATGGATGCAGTTTTAATAAGTTCTCTTCCCTTTATTGAATCAGTGCTGGCCATCCCTGATTATAGCTCGACCAAGAGGCATATACCACCTTTTTCGTCTGTCTCTTTCCTTTCCGCTGTAAAGCGCTCAGGCTCTCCTGGGCTCTAAAGCGCGCGCTTGCTCCTGTGGGCATCAATTGACATGCCTGTTCTAATGTGTTTAGTTTCTGGCTTTTAGGTTGAATACAGTGACATAAACACAGACATAGGCTATATGTAAATTCTACATATTCAACATCGTGGTCTAAGGCATCCTGCATAGGACTCGTGTTACGGAATGCGCGATGGTTCGGGTCGTTATGGTGTAGGAATTTTCTCATGAAATTTCGGCCAGTGTATGGGACCAGTGCCCACTCAGCATCGTGATGGATTTGTAGAGCTACGATAAGTAGCGAAATCCGATTACCAACGCCCGCTGTTAACGGCTGCGGAATCATCGTACTAAGCACATCATATACCTGTTCTGGTTGGATGATCGTTCACCTCTGCTGAGGCATGTGTACGGTTGTTCGGTTCTAGCTCTTTATGGGCTACCGCCCCACGGATTTATTATACAAATACAAAGGGCAGGAGGCTATGAATCAATACACGGCAGTATAAGATATTCTTCTGTTTTGCGGTGTCATGACGACACGCAATACAGTAGTGTCGGAGAAGTTGCCGACTTACAAAGGCGCTCTGAAATTCGGGAAGCGGATGTCGTTAAATTCATTCTTCTTTCACAGTAACAGCGCAGAACAAGGAAAAAAAAAGATACAAGAGTCTGAAAATAGCGAGGTATGAGTTCTCACTAGCTGTTCTAAGGATAATAAAAGTATAAAGAAACTGTTACATTTATTCATACGACCTGCAGTCGGATACCATTTCAAAGAATTACCATTGCAGCGAGATAAAATCGACTTCTACCAACATCTGCTAACTCTCCTCGATTGACCTTCACCTATTGCAAAGCCTGTATTACGTGTATTATGACGTAGTGCAAGTCTAAACCTTACCTTCATTTCACCTGCTTCTATGTGTAACGGTTTATTTAATTACTTATTTATTTTTTTACTTATTAACTTACTTCACTTTACTTTAGTCAACTGTCCGGAGACAGGTCTTAACCTCACAAACGACACCAACAAGGCAGTACTCATGAGGCAACAAGGCCAGGAAGTAATGAAGTAGGGTGGCCAGTTCCTTTCCCCCTCCATTGCATACATCGCTGACTAGATACATATTACACTAATCAGACTTCAGATGTATACAAAGAATTATATATTAATATTAACCGAGTCATATGCCTTTTTGAAATCTATGAATAACTGACATACTCTGCCCTTATACTTCCATTTTTTTTTCAATATCTTTCGAATACAAAAAGTCTGATCAATAGTCGATCTCTTACGCCCTAAACAACACTGATAATCTCCAATAATATTATTTAGGCTACGTAAGGATTTAATCTTCTCAAAAGAATATTGAACAAAATTTTGTACGACGGCAGCAAAAGAGATATTCCTCGAGAGTTTACAGTTGAATCGCTCCATACAGAAAGGGCTTTAGTCCATTAGACCTAGTTTTGAGAAAACTAAAGAAAACATTCTGTAAATGCCTACTCTATTCCTTTCTGCATAGAACTCTGAGCCTGACGCTTCAGTTTCTATCTTTCCAAACATTGGACTGAATACCTTTCTGCACAGGCCGATGGAGCCACCCATAAAGATATGATTTCCATCTATATCTCGTTTTTTAAAATTTGTGACTGAAGCCCTTTCTGTATGGACCGATTCAGTTAGTCTTTTCTCTGTTCTTAAAGATGGGTACAATTATGGATTGCTTCCATATATCTTTTTCAACATTATTGATTTTCTCATAATTAAAAATAGTAGAATGCTAGGGCTAAATTGGAAATTCATCCTTCGAAGAGGCGGGAAAATTCAAATATCTCGGAGCAACAGTAACAAATATAAATGACACTCGGGAAGAAATTAAACGCAGAATAAATATGGGAAATGCCTGTTATTATTCTATTGACAAGCTTTTATCATGCAGTCTGCTGTCAAAAAATGTGAAAGTTAGAATTTATAAAACATTGTAAAGGGTGCGTCAGAAAGAACGGATGGATTTCAAACTATCGATATGCAACGAGGAGAGAGATATAGTGAGGGGGACCACGACTGTTGGGTCAGCCATAGAATGCAGTTTCAGTTGAGAATATGGTGTTGGTCTGGTGTACAACGTGCTTTCATCGTAGAGACATTTTTGAAAAATGAAGAGTCTGTGATCGCCACTCAGGACTCATTTCGACATCGGATGTCACGCTAGGATTTCAACTCGGAATACAATTTTGCGGTGGGTGGCTTCATTTCGTATCACAGGTTCAACATTAAAGAAGAAATCACCTGGACGAAATTCTATTGCACTGAGATTGTCCGAGGCTACGGTAAGATCTCGCGCCCTGCGACTTCTTTCTTTGGGACCATTTGAAGGAGTAAGTTTGTAAACATCGATCACATACACTGGACGAACTGAAGACAGCGATTCGTGAAGAAATCGTGGCAATTGCACCAGCTATGACTGTGAAAGTGATGGCGAACATCAGAAAACGCCTCGATGCCTGTATTGAAAGCCAAGGTCATCATATGGATAATGTTGTTTTCCATAAATAAACTGCATGTATTGGTGAATATGTTGATAACAATAAATTTTTGATTTGATGAATCTTTACAATTTTCTTGCCATGTGAAATCCATCCGTTCTTTCTGACGCACCCTGTATTACCGGTTGTTTTGTATGGTTGTGAAACTTGCACTCTCACTTTGAGAGAGGAACATAGGTTAAGGGTGTTTGAGAATAATGTTTGGGGCTAAGAGGGATGAAGTTACAGGAGAATGGAGAAAGTTACACAACGTAGAACTTCACGCATTGTATACTTCACCTGACATAATTAGGAACATTAAATCCAGACGTGTGAGATGGGTATGGCATGTAGCACGTTTGGGCGAATCCAGAAATGCATATAAAGTGTTAGTTGGGAGGACGGAGGGAAAAAGACCTTTAGGGAGGCGGAGACGTAGATGGGAAGATAATATTAAAATGGATTTCAGGGAGGTGAGATATGATGCTAGGGACTGGATTAACCTTGCTCAGGATAGGGACCGATGGCGGGCTTATGTGAAGGCGGCAATGAACCTCCGGGTTCGTTAAAATCAGTGAGTAAGTATAAGATATATACAGTATTATAGATCGATATATTCTTATATAAATAAGACGTTTGAGATATTTAACTTTTTCAATCTATAAGTTACTGTGTTAGTTTTTTTATACACAAATCGAAATCAGAGTTCGCAAATTAGATTGTTGACGCTCAGGCGCTAACTTAATTTCAAAGCAAATCCGTTATTTTTCCATATTCTGAAGGGCATTCGAACAATGAACAAGGGAATTAATCATAGAAACGATTGGGGTTGGTTTGGTTGGCCGTACAGAAGGATCTGCAACTGAATCACGCTTAATGAGATCGGAGCACTTCCGACCCGGAGGGAGATTCTTTGCGGTCGCCGGAGTCGCGTGTAATTAGCGAGCCTTACGCAGACTGCAGATAGCTGCAGGGCAGGTGGAAGCAATGAAGACATTTTGCCAGGAAAACCGCTGCTATGGTCCGGCGGTGATGTTAAGACCTAGCACTGTCAGTCTCAGAATTCTACGACGCAGTTGTTCTTAACATGTTGTTTATTGACATTTCTGGCTTTGAGCCAGAGGACGATTTAGGGTCCTATACGCGCAGGACATGCTCTCCAGCCATTGTACATAAATAACAATAAATATATACTTACACATATTGCCTGTAGGTGTGTGAGTGCAGTGACTGATTCCTTTTATTTTGTGTAGGCCTAATTTGTTGATTTGCTATATTTGTAGGGGACTAGTTAGTACAGACGTGGACAAATTATTAGCAAAATTGGAGTTTTTTATTATATATTTTTGGAAAATATGGTTCTTCAATTTAGACTACAGTTGACATCTTTGCGTATTTCCAAATTATTAGAAAAATTGAAGATTTGTATTGTATATTTTTACAAAATTTGACTCTTCAATTTAGACTACAATTGATATTTTTGCATATTTACAAATTATTAGCAAAAGTGAAGATATTTTGTATATTTTTACAAAATTGGACTCTTCAATTTGGACTACAGGTGGCATTTAGGATATTTCCAAATTATTAGCAAAACTGAAGATTTTTATTATATATTTTTACAAAATTTGACTCTTAACTTTAAACTGCAGTTGACATTTTTGCATATTTACAAATTATTAGCAAAATTGAAGATTTTATTATATATCTTTTACAAAATTTGACTCTTCAATTTAGAATAGCCTACATTTTTGCATATTTATATCTACTGTAGATGGAAATATGCAAAATTTTCAACTGTAGTCTAAATTGAAAAGTCAAATTTTGTTAATGGAATTATCATAAAAATCGTCGATTTTGTTAATAATTTGTCCACGTCTGTATTAATATAATAAGTTACACATATGGTACATATCAGGAATGGTAAACGGGAGAAGAGTTCGGGGTAAAAGATATCACCTGATAGACAACGTTATGGGGAGATTAAGAGGAAAGAAAGAATTCGGAAAGAATGAAAAATGCTGGGTTTGCAGTTAAAGACCTTCTCTTGGGAACAGCACTGTGCATGCATACATACATATTTACGTACATATTTTTATATATTATTATAATGTACCGAGGTACATATGATATTTCCATGCAGATATTCTGCGTCATCATACGATGAAAGAGTAATGGAACGGAGAAAAATTCTCTCCGGCGCCGGGATTTGAACCCGGGTTTCCAGCTTACGTGCTGACGCTTTATCCACTAAGCCACACCGGATTCCACCCCGGCGTCGGAAGAATCGTCTCAGTTTTAAGTTCCAAATCTTGGGTTCCCTCTAGTGGCCGCCCTCTGCACTACGTCATAGATATCTATGAACCTAGGACCGAAGTCCACATTTGTGCTGAGGTGCACTCGTAATGAGTGACTAGTTGGCCGGGATCCGACGGAATAAGCGCCGTCTTAAATCACGAAGTGATTTGCACATATCATATATATTATTATAATGTACCGAAGTACATATGATAATTCCATGCAGATATTCTGCGTCATCATACGATGAAAGACGTAATGGAACGGAGAAAAACTTCTCTCCGGCGCCGGTAACATTGAACCCGGGTTTTCAGCTCTACGTGCTGACGCTTTATCCACTAAGCCACACCGGATTCCACCGACGCCGGGGTGGAATTCGGTGTGGCTTAGTGGATAAAGCTTCAGCACGTAGAGCTGAAAACCCGGGTTCAAATCCCGGCGCCGGAGAGAATTTTTCTCCGTTCCATTACTCTTTCATCGTACATATTTTTGTTGAGATTTTTAAGTTTCCCCTTCCGGTGGCAGAAGCGTCTGAATGGTTATGGAGACTTTCATGGTGTAGTGTTATTTTATTGATCTGCCTCTCTGTTGCTGTCGTGTGTCCTCGCAGACAGTATTCAAATTTCCAACACGTGTTTGCGGTTTTGTTTGTGTTTTAGTTTGGTGGTTGGGGCTGGTGGTAGTTGTAGAGGAGTTTCTCCTGTGTTGTTCTGTTGTTTGTATTCGGTGGATTTGCGAAGATATGTTGTGTATATACGCGATTTACTGCCGAATGTGTGTGTTTCCTGTTTATGTTGTTTAGGTGTGTGAAGAGTGGCTTCTTTTTTGTCGTAGTGTAAACTGTGTTGTTTCTGGTGCGTCTGTGCAGGTGGAACATTTGGCGGAGAATTCTTCTTTCGCGGGCTTCGAATTTTGATTGGGTCATTGGAGGGGCTTGTGCGAGGAAAATGGAGGGATGTATGCATAGGGATCGAACCAATGCTTTGTATAGGTGGAGGAGGGTTTCGGTTATACAGCCGGGTCGATTGATGCCACTTAGGTAGCTTATTGATCTGGTGGCTGCGTTATATTTCCTTCAGGTTTCTTTAGCTACTTCGTTCCAGGAGAGTTTAGAGGTGAAGGGTATTCCTAGATATGTGAGATTTCGCTGGAGTGGGAGTTGAGTGTTGGCTATTGTGTTTGGGTTGTTCTGGAGACCCGAGTCCGGAGTTTTGGGCGGAAGACGCATATCTGTATTTTGTCTGTGTTGACTGTGATCCGCCACGTATTGGTCCAATTTAGACACTCCCTGAGTGTTGCGTTTAGTAACTTCCTAGCGGAGGGTATTCGGGGGTGTGTTGCCCAATATGCGACGTCATCTGCATATTGTGCCAGTCCTACTAACGGGTTTTTAGGGTTGGGAATATCTGTCACATAGATGTTATACAGAGTGGGAGATATGACACTACCTTGGGGGACTCCAGCTTCAACTCGGAAGGTCCGAGAAATTCTTAACGTAAGTAATATTAATGCATTACAGAACGATTAGTGTCGGCTTTCCACGCTGGTATTCCTGGTTAAAATCCCGGTGGGTCCAAGGAGAAATTTTGATGGATAGACGGAGCTCCGTGGTATAGTTTGGATCGTATTACTTTATCCTCTAAGGGTGAAACCTAACCATTTTCCATTTTCCCTCTATTACTACCTGGCCATATGTCAGTGGATTATAGTGATTTTCTAATTGTCAGGATGAGTTTTCTTGTACCTACTTTGTTTCGAATTTCTGATACTGACAGATACAACTGGCATTTACTTTCTAACTTACATTGACAACATCATTTGCCTTTGAAAAGGGTCATGAAACGAAAATTACTAGCGAGTAACTTAATTGATAATATTAATATTAATAAATAATACAGCAACGAGACAGAAACTCTTGGCCACGTGTTGGGCTTTTGTCGGAAAGGAGAGTTATTGCGTAACAACAGGCATCATAGAGTCCTTGGATCTATCGCCTGTCTTCTTCGGAACAAGGGTTGGAGGTTCATGAAGAGGTCAAATGTATTTAACAGAAGATTGGATATAAGGAACGATCTACTCTTCAAGGAACGACCACTCATATAAATTGAGGGAAAGAAGACAGAGGACGGACACTGGAAAGTTTTCTTTTCTCAATCGTACTATCAGGGACTGGAATGCTTTACCTGCAGACTTACTAAAGGCTTTACCAACAACCAAAAATGTATTTAAAAATAGGCTTAAGGACTTTACTAATAGACAGTATTTACTATACACAGTATTTAAAGGGTATAAATGATATTTTGTTATTGAAGTGCTGTATCAGTGAAGAATTATGTTGTGTCAGTGAAGTGTGTTGTATCAGTGAAGTGTGTTGTGTAAGTGAAACGTGTTCCTGTCAGTGAAGCTTTATAGTTTATAGTGGCAGTGCAAGTATTTGAACAGTGAAATTTTTTGAAGTGTTAGTGAAATCAGGATAGAATCAGTGAAATGCGTCGTAGTTCCAGTGCAGTGAGTGAGTTGACAGCGAAATGAGTGTAATGTTGAAAGGTACTTGTGCAGATATGAACATATCATACTCGTGCGTTTTAGTTAGAACTTAGGCTTAAGATACAAATTAGATTTATTTAAATGTTATTTTAAGTGATCGTGCTTCATTTAATTTAGGATGTTCCCTGTTATTATTATTATTATTATTATTATTATTATTATTATTATAAATTAGTGTTAGTATTAATTATTAGTTACTTAATTACTTACAAATGGCTTTTAAGGAACCGAAGGTTCATTGCCGCCCTCACATAAGCCCGCCAGCGGTCCTATCCTGTGCAAGATTAATCCAGTCTCTATCATCATACCCCACCTCCCTCAAATCCATTTTAATATTATCCTCCCATCTACGTCTCGGCCTCCCTAAAGGTCTTTTTCCCTCCGGTCTCCCAACTAACACTTCATATGCATTTCTGGATTCGCCCATACGTGCTACATGCCCTTCCCATCTCAAACGTCTGGATTTACTGTTCCTAATTATGTCAGGTGAAGAATATAATGCGTGCAGTTCTGTGTTGTGTAACTTTCTCCATTCTCCTGTAACTTCATCCCGCTTAGCCCCAAATATTTTCCTAAGCACCTTATTCTCAGACACCCTTAACCTATGTTCCTCTCTCGGAGTGAGAGTCCAAGTTTCACAACCATACAGAACAACCAGTAATACAACTGTTTTATAAATTCTAACTTTCAGATTTTTGGACAGCAGACTGGATGATAAGAGCTTCTCAACCGAATAATAACACGCATTTCCCATATTTATCCTGCGTTTAATTTCCTCCCGAGTGTCATTTATATTTGTTACTGTTGCTCCAAGATATTTCAATTTTTCCACCTCTTCGAAGGATAAATCTCCAATTTTTATATTTCCATTTTGTACAATATTCTGGTCACGAGACATAATCATATACTTTGTCTTTTCGGGATTTACTTCCAAACCGATCGCTTTACTTGCTTCAAGTAAAATTTCCATGTTTTCCTAATCGTTTGTGTATTTTCTCCTAACATATTCACGTCATCCGCATAGACAAGAAGCTGATGTAACCCGTTCAATTCCAAACCCTGCCTGTTATCCTGAACTTTCCACTTTCCTAATGGCATATTCTAGAGCGAAGTTAAAAAGTAAAGGTGATAGTGCATCTCCCTGCTTTAGCCCGCAGTGAATTGGAAAAGCATCAGATAGAAACTGACCTATACGGACTCTGCTGTATGTTTCACTGAGACACATTTTAATTAATCGAACTAGTTTCTTGGGAATACCAAATTCAATAAGAATATCATATAATACTTCCCTCTTAACCGAGTCATATGCCTTTTTGAGATCTATGAATAACTGATGTACTGTACCCTTATACTCCCATTTTTTCTCCATTATCTGTCGAATACAAAAAAATCTGATCAATAGTCGATCTATTAGTATTATTATTAATTGTATTTTTAATTAATAAGTTTATTATTGTCATTATTGAGTGTAATTAGTTACCACTGCCACCGGGTATATAGCCATTGCAGTGTGAATAAATACATACATACATAATAGCGATAGATGGGCACAGAATGTAAGTCTATTAACCTAGGACTAGGCTTCGCAAAGCGCCGAAGTTTATCCTTGATCGCTGGCGTACGACGTCCAGCTGTTCAGAACCACCTCAGCACTGTACGCATAATGTTTACGCGTTCGTCTGCATCTCGTTCGACGGGGGATGTTGGACTCGTCCCCATCTGTTAAAATTCCATCAGAGCCGTGTAAACATGGTCCCATTCAAATTGCATTACACAAAAGTTTGCATAAAATCGAGGGCTTGCGAATATAAATTGCATCATTAGACACTTTAACAATGCTGTATGGAGTGTGTGTGTTGCTTAGCGGTGACAGAGAGAGAGATTAGAAGGAGAGAGAAAGAGAGGAGAGGAGATGGGAAGAATGATGTACAGCCATTCCAGACAAACTGGGAACCCTAATGAAAAAGTATTTTTCAGAAATATGTGTTTATTATTAATGTAAGACATAGATATGTCTCTAAATTTGAATATTCTAATATTAATTTTCAAAAGTAAAATATTTGACAAGTTTTATGAACATTAAATCTAAATGATCTTTGCTAGGTAACAGGTACTTTTTGTTTGCCTAACGTTTGCAGCACTTACTCATAGGAAGATCAGCTATTAATATATGTTTTTCAAAGAGATATTATTGGAGAAATGTTTTCATAATAATAATAATAATAATAATAACAATAATAATAATAATAATAATAATAATCTTCGCTCTAGAATATGCCATTATGAAAGTACAGGATAACACAGAATGTTTGGAATTGAACGGGTTACATCAGCTTCTTGTCTATGCGGATGACGTGAATATGTTAGGAGAAAGTCCACAAACGATTAGGGAAAACGCGGAAATTCTACTTGAAGCAAGTAAAGCGATATGGTTGGAAGTAAATCCCGAAAAGACTAAGTATATGATTGTGTCTCGTGACCAGAATATTGTACGAAATGAATATATAAAAATTGGAGATTTATCCTTCGAAGAGGTGGAAAAATCCAAATATCTTGGAGCAACAGTAACAAATATAAATGACACTCGGGAGGCAATTAAACGCAGAATAAATATGGGAAATGCCTGTTATTATTCGGTTGAGAAGCTTTTGTCATCTAGTCTGCTGTCAAAAAATCTGAAAGTTAGAATTTATAAAACAGTTATATTACCGGTTGTTCTGTATGGTTGTGAAACTTGGACTCTAACTTTGAGAGAGGAACAGAGATTAAGGGTGTTTGAGAATAAGGTTCTTAGGAAAATATTTGGGGCTAAGAGAGATGAACGTACAGGAGAATGGAGAAAGTTACACAACGCAGAACTGCACGCATTTATTCTTCACCTGACATAATTAGGAACATTAAATCCAGACGTTTGAGGTGGGCAGGGCATGTAGCACGTATGGGCGAATCCAGAAATGCATATAGAGTATTAGTTGGGAGACCGGAGGGAAAAGACCTTTGGGGAGGCCGAGACGTAGATGGGAAGATAATATTAATAATGGGATTTGAGGGAGGTGGGCTATGATGGTAGAGACTGGATTAATCTTGCTCAGGATAGGGACCGATGGCGGGCTTGTGTGAGGGCGGCAATGAAACTCCGGGTTCCTTAAAAGCCAGTAAGTAAGTAAATAATAATAATAATAATGGTTTATTTCTTTCTGCCAAATATTTTAAATAGATTAGGTTAATAAAAAATTAGCAATTTTACAATTCAAGCGAATATGTTGACTTAGAAATGTCACAGTTGTTTTGAAACTGGAAAAATTGCCATTAACTGATTTGTAACATCCGTGACAAAATGTTTAACATCCGTGACACGGAATAAACAGCTATAAAATACTTATTGATTATGTTTTGGTGAACTAATTGGATGCCATGAGATTCGTATAGCTTTCACATGAATACTATGAGAATTAATCTCTTTTTGAGGCAGAGATCTGTGTTTTACACTGTTTGTTAATAAGGTATGAAGTGAGTTCACAAATCTTGTAACATCCGTGACGAAACATTTTCTTTATTTTCTGCAATAATAATAAATTTTGTTCAAACAACTGCTTTCTATAACGTGATACTGATCTTCTAAATTGATTCTAGTAATAAAAGTTGACAAAAGTCACTTCTTTTTCAATATAATAGAGTTTGAAAATAGTAAAAATATAACATTCGTGGCAACTGAAATGGCTGGATATGATTTGTTCCCTAGATATCAGATACCTATTATAATGATTTCTTTTTCATGAATTCACTCTTTCAGAGATTAGATACTGTACTTAGAATGTTTTTACATATTTACATCTCACCTTAGGTCCGCCAGTGTTACACCGTCTGTTGCAAGTTTTGTGTAAGTTGATAGTTTTATAATCATTTTTATGCTCGACCATGCCGAAATGTAGTAACTATACACCTGGTAGCAGACCTTTAATGCATGTCATTAAAGTACACCTACTCATTAAAGGTCAGGTCTTTCAGTCAATGACGACTCAGATTACAACTGTTCAGCCAATGACTTCTACCGGTATAAAAAATCCGCAAGTATCGATTATTCTCGGATATGCAATCGAAAGAGAATTAGCGAAAAGTCACGGAGGCTGGAAATCCAATACTGTCGCAGAAGGTTATGTTCTGTTACTATAATAATTAGCGTTAATTGTAAATAATATTCAAATAAATTCAATTTGTCATCTCGTTTTTCAATGTCTAATTTTATTTCAATGTTATCTCTGTAGGTTCATATGGCCTAGCAAGGTCAATGTGCACATCTGTTCCTCGGAAAAAATCAATACTTTCGCGTCTGCGCACATCTCACAACATACGGGACATTGCTCTAGGTCAGATACAATAAAATTAATAATATCAAGTTAGAAATATGGTCGAGCATAAAAAGTCGTATGAAACTCGCCTATAATGGTAATTAAGTAGCTCGTATGAAAATTATGAAACTCGCTTGCGCTTGTTTCATAAATATCCATACTCACTTCTTAATTACCTTCATTATAGGCTCGTTGCATAATGTACTATTAATCTATTACACATATTTCTAATAATTCATGTTTCGTACTTTGTTGATTAATTTTAAATTATATTCTGGAACATACAACAAAAAGAATGCATGTTTAAGTAAGTCGATATTTTAGAAACATTTTTAATCTTTTACACATATTTCTGATTTATGGTTCGTACTTGGTTCATTAATTATACTTTCACATAAGTAGTAAAATTTATATTCTAGAAGATACAAAAAATAATGCACATTTCATGTAAGTCGATATTTTTAGAAAAAAATGTTTAATCTTTTAAACAGTTTTCTAATTCATGGTTCGTACTTGGTTCATTAATTTTACTTTCACAAAAGTACTAAAATTTATATTCTAGAAGATACAAAAAAAGAATGCATGTTTTATGTAACTCGATATTTTTAGAAACATGTTTAATCTTTCACACATATTTCTTATTTATGTTTCTTTCATGGTTGATTAATTTTATTGTCACATAAGGAGTAAAATGTATTCTACAGCAAACAACAATATCTAAACAGTTTTGGGAAACATTTTTCATACTTTATAAATACATTGTAATTTATGTTCCATACTTGACTAATTCATTTTACCTTCACGCAACTAGTAAAATTTATTCTACAGCAAACAACAATATCTAAACAGTTTTTGGAAACATTTTTCATGCTTTACACATACATTGTAATTCATGTTCCATACTTGACTGATTCATTTTACTTTCATGTAAATAGTAAAATTTATTCTACAGCAAACAATAATGTCTAAATAGTTTTTGGAAACATTTTTCATGCTTTACACATACATTGTAATTCATGTTCCATACTTGACTGATTCATTTTACTTTCACGTAAATAGTAAAATTTATTCTACAGCAAACAACAATATCTAAACAGTTTTGGGAAACATTTTTCATACTTTACACATACATTGTAATTCATGTTCCATACTTGACTGATTCATTTTACTTTCACGTAAATAATAAAATTTATTATAGAGTATATAAGAAAATAGAAATCAATTTTTTTATCTAAATCGTTAATT